>JAIUJM010000051.1:0-37337 GCA_026262225.1 Inosperma sp. D86
GAAAGTGAGCGAAATGTATGGAGGCCAGATAGAACTGGCAGAACAGGAGGGTTGGACGATGATTATGATTATGTGATGTATGGCAAGGTATAAATTTCTTAGTTCTGTCGTAGAAGTTGAGGTTGAAAGTTTTTCTTGAAGATCTATAAATTTGATGGTGACGACTCGGAAATTGTGTGCGTTGTAATTCCACTTCAAATACTACTCCAAACTGACCCCTTATAGGACGGCTTATGCCTCCTTCGGTGGCTTGCTCATGTCATTGACAGGCTCTCACCGACATATGACAAGCATAGTATTAGGAGATCCTGTGTACCTTCTCATGAGAAAGTAAACTTCTGGTGAAGCAACATTTCTAAAATTCATAACCGAAAGTAAAACTTTTGGCTTGGATGAGTGCTCCAGGAACGATATCATACTACTACACATTAACTCCGACATATGAAAAGGCAGGAAATCTGGTAAATCGTCGGTATATGGTCATAAGGATAATCCAAAACGTAGCATGAACAATACAGATAATTTAGTAAGTCCAATAAGTTTGAGCGTCTCTAACTTTCATCATGGCTTCCCTCCAGGACAGCCTTTAGCCGACTGGCTGTCGCTATATCTGAGGGGACTTGAATGAGGGATACTCGGTGGGCAGCCCGTGTCTTGTTCCACTCTTCTGCCTGTTCGTCATCATCACAAGGAGAGGCACTGTCAGAGTTATCGTCCTTGTGATTTTTCCACATAGTAGAAGGTGAAGGAGATAAAGGGCTACGGGAAAGGCCATCATCCCGTTCTTGATCGAAAGACAGACCCAAGAACGAGGAGGTGGTGGTGCCATCTGGTCGGCGACATTCAATCTTTGGTGACGCGTTATCAGAGGTTTCGCCACCACGGGGTGACTCGCATATACTCTCCCTTGCCGAATAAAATGAACTTGAGCTGGAAGTTGACAGGGATGTATTAATATTTTGTTGGACCAACTCGTCATCTGACAACTTCCTCTTGCCATCCGCTAAGATCAACGGTGCTGTGCTCGGACGTCGAGGTAGCAAGACATCCTTAGCAGCACGGAGGGCAATTTGTTTAGTCTGATTTCGGAAACGAGTCTCCGAGACGAAATCACTGTGCAGCACCGCACGGTGACACTTGAGCTTCTCCAGCTCCAGACGCGCTTGCATGACAGGTCGAGCCAGGTTTTGGATGACGCCCGAGAGCCTTGTCCGAGTAGACTTTCGGAAAGGTGTGAGGATGGCGATGTTCCTTGCGTATCGTTCTTCCGACTCCAGTTGCGACTGTAACGAAGCAATCCTTCCGTCGAAAAATCGGATTTTCTTCAATATAATCTGGCAGCGGGGGGTACATAGGGAACTGCTACTGTCGGAAGGGGAAATGGGTGGGAAATCACTAAGCTTTTCTTCAGATAGAGGGGACGTGTTCTCGGCATTTTGAAGCGACGGTGTATTAGAAGCCAAATCTGCTTTAACTTGGTTGAATGTCGTCTTGAACTGCTCTGCACTGTCACTGTCCGGTGAAACAGGACTTCCCTGCATAAACTCCGGCGCCTTTTTCGGAAAGCTTTTCCTCGGAGTAGTTGCAGATTTTTTACTTGGCTGACCGCCTAACATATCCATAAGCTCATTGGGTGCAATTGGGAAACATGAATGAGGTCGTTGGCCATTCGCTGACCTTTGAATATCGTGCAGGTGAGATGTCGCAGCAGCGACACCAGTGAGTTGAACATCTTCCCCAGACAAAACCGCAGGTCGCATCCTCACACCAGCCGTCTTGAATGTACTAGCATAGTTGATCCGTGATATCCATTGGTGCAGTTCTTGGTCGTTAGCGGTTTGCAGGAGAAGATGACGACCGTCCGGCAAGATGAATCTGAAGGTGTGGTTATACTATAGTTCTGTCAGCTCAATATAAACTGGGCTTATGAAAGGGAATGTTTGCCTTTTTGTAAGACCAGTCATAGACGGCAATAGCATCCTTTAAGGAGAAGAACTCGTCAGGACGGAATGTTGTATTAGAGAGGGCTGTGGGTTGCTGATCAGACCCTTCCGACGAAGGCAGTAACACTGATGCCCATGTGGGATCACGACAAAATAGAAGCTGCGACCCAGTCAAAATCACACTCCACGTTTTCCACTTTCTGCTTAACGCCTTTTTGCCACCTTCGGTAAGATCATCCTTTCTATTCAACAGGCCAACCTTGGTGATTTTTAATCGCCACGTCTCCCGACCTGGGCTCATGGTAGGGAAGTCAGTGGCATTCGGCGACAAACCGAACATGGCAGGTTGACGGCTGACAGATGGCAACTCGACCACATTTGCCTTCAGGAATGCATTATGTAGTTCAACTTCATTCCATGGACCATGTGCACCTTCAAAAGTTAAAGGGTTCTCCAGGGGTATGTATGAGTTGACATCAACTCTCAAAGGGTCCAGGAGGTTCTGGTGAAGAAAAAGTCAGGGAAACTCAAATATGCTATGGAGAACTTATCCTCACGTTCGTAATAAGGTAGTATGGATCTACCTTGTTTCCATTTTTGAAAGGACCTGTTACATTTGCACTAGGCAAAGTTGACGTTGGGGATGTTGCACCAGTCAAGTCAGAGAATCCTGACTGTCCATTGGTATCTTCCGGATCTTCGATGAAGATAAATGGAGCGAATATAACATTATCGAAGAAGCACTGAAAAGACAGTCAAAATGGGAGTCACTGGAGAAGATACTTTCCTACCGCTAGAACCTCGGTTGAAACACCAGGGAGTCTCGTATTCTTGATGTAGTCAGCCTTGGTCATTTTTCGTTTATTAGATGGATTAAATGCATCTGTGTGCAGCATTATTAAACTGAAAGCTAGAATATATGGATGATCTATCATGAAAGGGTCAGCGTTGTCAAGCAAGCAGAAAATTGGGAAGCTCCACCCTCTGAAATAAAAAGATTAGGATTACATTCGCGATATCGAAGAGCAAATGCTTCAATAACGCGGTCTATTTGTTGTGTTTCGCGAGGAAGACCGACTTCCATAAGCAATCTCCGAAGAGCGACGTCTAGGGGAATACCGGAAAATTCAAATTGTTTAAGATAGGTTTTCAATGTCCTCGCATAGAATGGATCAGAACTAGGAAGCGTGAGTACAAAGATGCAAATGGGGTGGCAGAGCAATACCTTGATGCAAGGATGCTCGCGACTTCAGCCTTGCTAACCTGTGATTTGAGCCGAGAGAGGTACAATTCGGGAGATTCGTCATCTCCCGAAGGCTTTGGGATCTGGGTATCCGGTTTTGAGACGGTAGGGTTGACAAGATGCGTTTTAGACTGGCTTTGTAAATTTGGGCGAACTGTGGTGGGCGGTAAATCTGAAGTCGCGAAAACACCAAAAGAAAGGCGATGAAATAAAGGGGGTGGAGTTAGTTGAGTTCGAGGTTGTAGGACCGGCAAGACAGCCTGACTTGATTGAGGAGGAGGAACTGAAGAGTCGAAGGTTGGTTTGGGAGAAGACGATGTTGATCCTGGAATCGAGGGCCGTAAACCGGTATTGTCCGATTGACTTTGGGGCAAAGATGGAGCAACCAGAGCGGTACTATCCTGGTTGACAGATGGGAAAGGTTCCAGTGAAAAGTCGGCCACAAATGGGGAGATATTCAAGGGGGGCAATGGTGCCAATGTTAGAAGGTTATTGTCCTGCGGTTTCTCTGTTGTTGTTTCAGTGGGTTTAGGCACCTTCCTCCAAAACGAGGATTTTCGAGCCAAAGGATGAGGCGAGGATTTGGATGAACTCGGGGATGGTTCTCGCTCCTTCCCCTTTCCTTTGCTTTGGCTTTCTGTCGTGGGTATGAGCAGGGAAGGCGTGCCAAAGGAAAAGCCCCGACGTCGACGTTGGGTAACTTCGCCGTCTACTTGATTGTCAGGAGGTCGTATTCGATGGGTACTTTTAGCCTTCCTTAACGAAGACGTGGGTCCTGTGTGTGAAGGACAAGGAACAGGTGGTGGTGGTGGTATTGCCAATGCTGAAGTGGAGGACGTTTCAGGGCGTGGAGAATTGGAAGTACTGGGAATACCGAAACCTAAAGAGGCTGGTGGGTGAGACTGTACTGACCGGGTTGAACGAGATGACTGTTGTTGAAGAGGCGACGGCTGCTGACGCAAAATTACATCTTCCACAACAACCTGCGACGCTTCATCTTCATCGGACTGGATTGGAATTGGGGGAAGAGCCTTATCAAACGACGGAAGGCGCGGAGTAGGCCTAGGTAAAGGGTCTTCTGGTTGAAATCGGCTTTGAGGAGTCGTTGGCTGTGATACGTTACGTTTCCGCCAATAGGACAGAGAGAATAGCTGAGTAGTTGTTTCCCTGGAGGTCGTCGTAACGGCCTCTGTTTTCGTTGTCGTAGTTTCCGCAACCAGCAGAGGGGATAAGGCGGTCTGGTGGTATGCAGGAGGTGCCGAGAGCAATTCAGAAGACGCTTTACGGTTACTCGAAAACATCTCGATCCCCGTCCGAGAAGGTACAATTCAGATGAGTTGGTTGAACATTAGGAGCAGGTTCAGCCTCGAAACGAAAAATCAGGGTCATCAGAATGCCATTCGAAATGCCATGAGCAGCACGTGGTGTAAGACATCCGAATTGATTGTAAACTACTTTTAGTTAGGCCTTTTCACAAGGGTCCTCTTCCGCTCCTCTAATTTCATTCGCTAGACGAACATGAGTAATCTCTAAAAATTGGTCTCAAGATGGCTTACCTCGTCACTCTTCTTCTGTTGACTAAATTTCATCTTCTCATACAACTTCCTTTGTCTGCTGCTCATCATCATTTTGTTCATGTTACGCTCAGCCGTCTCTGCCCTTTCCTCCTCCGATTTCTTCTTCTTTTGTATCCTAGTCGCTTGCTGGACCTTCGCCTCGTATTCGCCATATTCTATTCCAGCCGCCTCTGCTGCCAGCTCTGCAGCCCTCAAAACGGCAGGATCCTCGCTCGCCACAGCCTCAACCACAGTATCGTCAACTCCCATATCTTCTTCACTTTCACTGTCTACCTCCTCACTGGCCTCGGGCTGTCGTTCACCTAATGCCTCCGAAGGGATGTACGCTCCTTCGTATTCACCGAAGGGACTCAGATGAGGTGGCAGAGTTTTCCCCTGCGAATACGGCTCCTCTAACAGAATTTTTCCTGCGTTGATACAGTCGATAATCCATTGTGGTTGAATATATTTTCTCCTGGCACGAAGTGCTTGCTGAGTTGAGTCTTCCGTCCGTTCCACAAGTGGCCGGTCAACAATCACATGAGTAATGCTGGGGTCACTTTCATCGATCGGCGAGCCACTTCCAGAAGACGTTGGCCAGCCTATCCGGCCATCGAACGCGCGCACGACGAATTCAAAAATAGAACGAGAGCCTTCTCTTGATAGCCAGAAGGTATATGGTGCGAAAAGCTTTGTGTTGATTGTTGGCGGCAATGTCGACAATGTTCGAAGAGTGGGTAGTGTCGAGACCTGATTTTGGTTGGATGATGAATATGCAACGAATTCCTCGTCTACTTGTGTGGTTACCGGTTCTGGTTCAGCCATCTCAGCATCAGCTGAACCTTCACCCTGGTTTGCATCTATGCTCCTAATCGCCTCTCGAACGTCCTTCGCGTTAACCTGTCGACCTTCTATGGTGACCACTTTATTCGACTGGTTAGGAAGGGATATTGAACTTGATTGCATATTAAGAGCATTAATGCCACCGCCACTTTCATCCTTCTTCACGTCCAAGGGTGGTGGGTATACCAAGCCAGCATCAGTATAAAGCTTGAAAAAGACGAAGCTTAGTAGCGTTTGATATAGCTCAAGAAACGTGAGCATAACACGGACGTCAACGTCCATGGGAACCTGCATGTTACTAAGTTCGCGCAAGTCAGGATTAAAGAAAGGACACACATTCTGAGTGAACTGATATGGCGTCAGCCAAGTTACGGACTGATCCATAACTTCTGCCTGGTAGTAGACACCTTTAATCGACAAAAAGGCTTTTCGCAAGCCATGTAAGTGTATAACATACAACTGCCATTCCGCTGCTAGCCGTGAACAGTTCTCGATGACTTCTTTAGGCAAACGACCATCACACGGAAGCGATGAAAACAAAAATATCATACACAGGGCGTCGTCGATGTCTCGAATTGCGTCGATGAAAGTTGGATAACTAAAATAGTAGTCAGAAAAACAATCCCTCGAGTGTTTACACCCCTACACACCGTTCCTTTATAATATGATCCAAACGGTAAATTGGTTTATTCTCCTCTAGACTTTTCGCAGTACTCCATTCTCCACGACCAAGTGCTCTGGACAACTTTTTTGCAAAGGCCTTATGCTCTCGAAGTTTCTTCAAGATTGGTTCATGAGCTAGATATGCGATGTCTTTGGCATAATAGAATGATGTTGGTGCAGATGACCCTTTATTAGCCTTTTTTCTGTTACGAGGTTCTCGAGGGAATATTCCTGGGCAACTTAATTAGACGGGAAAAAAGCGAAGAACATATAACCTCCTACCTTTTAAGATGCATAATCGACGAAAGTCGGCAAGGGAGCATTGAAGCTTCTTCACTGCTGCACTCCTCGTAACAAAGTTCTTCGCAGCACCAGCTTTTCCTTTCACTTTTAAACGACCCATTTGTGTTGAGTGAAAGTACTCTGGAATATTTTTGGATACTATATTTGGCAAATCATGACAGGACAAACACAGGGCCTTCAACCTGCCTTTGAACTTTCTCCGTTAGACCTTCAATCCTCTCATACTTCACGAAGCAAGATGAGGTACTCTTATGCCATGATTTATTCTTTCGACACTAATTTAATTGAATTTTATAGTCAATATGTTCATGTACCAAAATCTGAGCTAGATGAAGCCCAGATTCGTCAACTTGAAGAACACGAGATTTCACAAGGTCCCTTGTCTGTCCTACAGCAAGCTGTTCGAAACCATGCACAAGTTTTGATTTCGCTTCGAAACAACAAAAAACTTCTTGCCCGGGTTAAGGCTTTTGATCGACATAGCAATATGGTAGTTTGCAATTATCTCTTCCAACTGTTCTTGACCTAATTCTTTTTCAACTTCAAACAAGGTACTCGAGAACGTGAAAGAGGTCTTTCAATCTGATTAGAGACATGTAGATTTTTACTGAGCCAACCGACAGATGTGGACTGAAATACCGAAAGGAAAGAACAAGAAACCCGTAAACAAGGACAGGTTTATCAGCAAGATGTTTCTTCGGTGAGCGTATGAGCATTATAGGTCTATCAAAAGATTATTGACTCCTTGTGCCAGCGGTGATTCTGTGATTTTAGGTAGATCTTATGTTCACCTTTTATATATTTTCTAACCTTTGTTATAGTCTTGCGCAATCAAGCATGAGTGGCACATATTTTTAATACAAATTCCGTAGCTTGCAAACGTAACTGTGTAGTCATAAGAGGTGTTGTATTCAATTATTCCTCGCGAAGCTCCTTGATTATTTCGAAGATTGCCCCAAGCGCAATCCATCCAAAACTCTGTGCTCCAAAACTCGTTCTTTCTGCTGCAGCTAGCTCCCAAGCCATCCAGGCCCTGTTAAGGCACATTTCTGGTTCATCGTTATCACGTTCTGCGAGCTGCTCCCGAATTCCACGGACCAATTTATCCGTGTTTTCGCGTAGCTTCGATATAGCATCCTTTCTTTTACGTGTCTGAGAAGTCTTCTGGGCGATGGTCCCAATAATCGCCTCTTCTTCCGAAAGTGGATTGTCGCGCGTGCTTGACAGTGCATTAGAGGCACAGATCGATCTCAGCTCTGCTGAATAACGCTGGAATAATCGGGCAATTGATGAAATCTCGTCCTCGTCTTGATCAGTATCGGTGTCGATGAATTCTTGAACACTTTCTTCAACCACTGTGAAAAGGACCGATCTTCTTGCATCATCTAGGCTGAATCGACTGAACCTTTCTGCGAGTTCGTCGGAATTCCTCGTTTGGCGGCGCCTCCTCCCAGCCCGCCGAAGGTTGGGCTGCTGCTCTATGGGAAGGTCAATTGCTCGAAAGAGATGGCCAATCGCCCTTCGACTCTCATAATAATTATTGGAATTTACGTTGACAGTTTCCGGAGCACTCCAGTCTGGTTTGTTCTTGGAATCAAATTTTGGGATGTCATTCAATTTAACGGGTTGGCCGGATTTCTGATAATCGACGGCATCGCTGTGGAGTTTTGCAAGAGCCATACAACGGTCATCAAAAATCCCATCAAGGCTCCTGTCTGCTAATAAAAGCCAATTGGAAGCAACAATGCCCACTACCTGCGTTGAAATTGCGTTAAGTATAATATAATGAAAAATATTCTTGCCTACATCAGAAATAATGTACTCCACAAAGAAGTCTGCCACATCACGCATTGTGCTTGGATGGGGTACCTTCTTTCTAGGGGCTGGGTCATAGCTTGCGGGTGGTTGTATCATAGCTCCAAACCTCCGCAAATTGGGAAATTCGGGATCGTCGAGAGGTATGAGATTGTAAAGATCGCCATCTAAATCGCCTCCACCTAGACACGTCGGTACTGGTCGATCACCTACGAAAAATCAATAACCAGCATGAAAGTAAATAGTTAAGATCACCACCTTTCACGCTGAAAACAACGGTGTTTGGCAATGCATCTTCCGTAAAGCAAGAGTTAGTAGGCGGAGCTCCTATGGCCTCCACAATCTGAACGTCGCCAGGGTGTATAACAGGCGAGCGAGATATCAGGACGCGGCCTCTGAGGTATCGCTTGCCGCCATCAATTGGTTTGACACAAGCAAATATTTGATTTGGCTGAAGATATCCATGTGCGTCCGCAACGCCCACGAGCGTCCAACCTCCAGGTATGGGGATGCGGGCGTGGTACTTGAGGTCTCGAAGAACATGATTAATGGCAAATCCCAGCATTTGTTTATAGAATTCATTGTCCGGAAGACTGCTAATATCCAGTTTTTCCAGGCTCCTCAAAATGGAAGGAAGTTTGAAGGCTGTCCCGAGACCATGATTCTCCATCAATGTTGCAGCATCCTTGAGCGATCTTGCAGCCCTCCTTGTTGATTTGACTGCCATCCCCTGATATTCTTCAAAGACTACGGAGGGAACTCCGAGACCTTCTAAGAGCATAATAAGGGGTCTATTGAGGTAATAGGCGCCTGGTCGGTCGAAAGCCCTAGCAATTTCAATGTCGTGTGTTTCGTTCGGCGCCTGGAATTTGATCATGGAATGCCTTAAACAAATGACGGAACCACGTAGGGAGTAATCAAGTGAAATCATGCCCTTTGAACCTTGAAATCGAATTTGATAAGCGGACGGTGGATGCCTTTTTCGTTTAGTCTTTCTTAACTGGGACCAAATACTACGGCCCAACTCCCTGGAAAACCTCCCTACACCATCAGTAAATTTATAGCGGTTGTCTTGTGTTGAAATGTCTTCGTCAATAAAAACCTCCAGGTCATGGATCTCGACTTGAACAGCATCCGTGGCTGTAAAAGCTTGAGATATACGAGCACCATATCGTGCCGGGCAATGAATAAGGTCTGGGTCAAACTCAAGACCTTGAAACTGCCCGAGGCTAGCGATAATATTTTCTGCGTTTATTAATTTATTTCCGGGAAGACGATCGTTGAAGGGTTTCACAAACCTAAAAGGTATGGTTATTAGGTATCGATAAAGTAAAAGCAAGTATCACAACCCACCACGCCGCGTGGTCCTTCAAGGCTGATTGTGAATATGCCAGGAAATCGAACTTGCGGCCGGCAATTTCAAGCCCATTGTACAACAGGGTTTTGACACGAGAATCAAGGAACGCACGACCATCAACCTCACGATCGAATCGGTAATGATAACCTGATTCGTCCAAGAAACTGACGCGCAGGAAAGATTCATGGTTCTCCGTGTCATAAGCTCGAAGAACTCGGTTAGATTGCTCCAGAAAAGGGCCATCAAGGTACATGGTAGTTGGTGTTACCTCAACATGGAGAGATTGGTACAAACTCCCATCGGTCGGGCGCAGCGACGTGAGGTCTCCATGAGAGCGTATGTCCATTACAGCCTGTCGAAACATACCAACGATGTCAAATTCATCATCTTCGTCCTCTGCATATAATTTGTTCTTGAAAATACGAATCGCAGAAGCTGTTATCTCTTTGCCATTCGATCTAATGGATTGAATGATTTCGGGAAGGAGTTCATGTGCTTCCTGAAAGTCGATAGCCCTGTCGCGCAAAAGGGCTTCCATCTGAAATGCGACAATCCAGTCGAGTTCTTCAAGAACAGAATGTACGATTGACATGTGCTGTTCAGAGAAAAGATTTCGTCGAACAACTTCGTAATCATAATCGTCAACTCTGCGAAGCTGAGCTGCCCGACACAGGTGACGAAAATTTTGTAGTCCGCTATCGAAAACGCAAACCAATCGAATGGCCATTGATGCGTAAGGAACAACCCGCTGGTGGTCGGGGATGGGAAGAAAGGATCGTTTTTGACGTTGTAAACCAGCTCGGGACAATTCGTATGAAGGAGGCGTATTTAGATCGAAGACAAGTGCATGTTCCCTGGCGACATTGGTTGAGGCCGAAACGGCATTGATAGACGAGTAAGCCATGACGATGAGGTATTGGCCGTCATTAAGACGTAGATTAATACGAATCTCCCTTCGATCCTTATCGAACGTGACGCGACATCGACCATTACAGTGTTCTTCTGCTTCGACAGAGAAAGCGTAGTCTCTGCACAACCATCCAAATTGAAGAACCTTCATCGGCACATTGCCAGCCTCGAGTTCTGCTTGCTCTCTCTCCCTCTCTTCTTGTTCATAGGGATCCACGAAAGGGAAGAGGTTTATTTTCTCCACAATGTCGGCTTTAAGTGGTTTATCGCTTCTAGAGAATTTCGCTATACGTCGTCCAAGTGCAAACCTTGGCTGATCGGTTCCATATAATTCAAGGAAGGCTTGGCCTATTTCTTCGGTAGGAAATGTCACAATTGCAGTTCCCCTGTTGTTTTGAACTGGGTTTTTCGCTTTGTGTAGCTGTACGTGGAAATTAATAGGTACATCCGAAAAACCAATGAACTGCCCGTTTGGGTTATGCAGTACAGATGCCAGCCCCTGAACGATTTGAGGCTTGGTCAAATAGTAGTCGATGTTTCGCATAAAGACGTCCATGGTGGTTATTGGCAAGAGATGAAGACCAGGGGAGCGCGATAAGGGGCTTATATATACTATGCGTGAAATGATGATAGGCGCCCAGGTCTCACGTCACGCAAAGGACATGTAAGAAGGGCTTCATATTCTTAGAATGAAGGCCATGGACGACGGAATCGGACAGCGATGTTTTCTACTCCTAATTCTGCTGGTCCATCGAGACCCATCAGTTGGCTGGCAAGATGGCACGAAGTTCTCGGCGTAGCATTTGTAACCTATCTTCAATGAATGCCTACCAGAGCAGATTATCATGTATGTCTCCATATATGCAGGCAACTCTACAAACGGTGTCTCTCAAGTGTCTGTTGCATTCAAACTCGGAACGAATCCAGGCCAAGGTTTCCTTCCTTGTCACGGGATCTTGAATTACTGTCCAGCCATGAGTCACAGATAGATGCCTTGAACAAAAGAATAAAGTACCTCTGGAGGCACGAATTGCATGTCGGTAAAGACTGAGAACTCGTTGTCTGAGAATAAAGTGTTTGAGAGAAGGACCCGGGAAGTTCATGGTTGGAGTGGAAAATAATTTGTTTTTGAGGCGTGATTGTTACAAACTAAGTTACGAGATCAGTGTTGTTCTTCTGTGCAACGTCTCTCCTCTTTCCATATCCACAATTTCAATTTCCAGTACTTTGAAACCGGCAATATATCTTCATCGACTACTACATCGAATTCAATAATGGAAGTGGCAGAGTCTACAGAGTCAGCTCGAGAACCAATTTCTGGTCTTGACAGCGTGTCGCATGAAGCCGGCGATGCTGCCCCAAGTCCTGATAAACCCTCGTCTCCAGAACGGCCTCTTAGAGTTTATACTCGACCTCAGTTGCTCTCCCTTTCACAATCTCCAATGGTCAAGCCTCCACCGGACATGCCAGAACTGAAGGTTTGGTTTGGGTTTGTGGTCTCTTTTTGATCTTGTTTTTCTTGCCTTACTCGTTGCAATACCAGCGTCGAGAATGAAAATCTTATGAACAAGAAAGACGAACCATCAGCTCCTAACTCTGCTCGAGAAAGACGGTTTGTCCCTCAGACTTAATCTGCGAATGCCACTGAAAAGATTTTGCTTTTATTTAGCTTCAGACGTGAAGGAGAAGATGGAGGTAAGTATTAACGTATGGAACATTACAATCCATCCTGACAAAGTGACGTGAGATGCACCGTCACGACCTACCTTTCGCTCCACACTGCAGCCTTCTCAGATGGGGAATTTCAAGCATCAGTCTTTGCGAGACCGAGACAGAGACAGAGAAGGGGAGAGGGACATCCGAGATAAAGAGGGGCATGAGCGTCTCCGCCATGTAAGTCATTGACACCCTTCACCGAGCTCGTATGACAACCATATCCACTAGTTATCGGATAAATTTGACCGTGACAGACTTCTCCCGTTGTCGAGTTCGCGCAACAAAGATAGGGACACAACACCCCATATCACTTCTAATAGTACCAGAGGCCAGGCAGCTCTACCAACAAACGGTACTTCTCGTCGGGCTGACGGACGTGAAAGTACGAAGAAAAAAGTTGGCGAATCAACCGAAGACTGGAGAAGAGGTCGGCTTATTTCTACATGCATATATGACTGTGCTAAGAATTTTTTTTTGGATCAGATCCTCGTCTTCCTCGTGAAGAGCGTTCGTTACCGTCTTATATGCCGATGGTCCAATACTTACCACTTTACCTCTAGGGTCTGAAAACGGTAGACGGGATAGAGAAGACAAAGATAGGGCTCGCTCAAGACCACGAGATTCTTCCCGCTCAAAACGAGACGCATCTACTTCTCGTAAAGACGAACCAAGAACACGAGACCGCGATCGGGATGATCGACAAGATGCGTCAAGGTCCCGCCGTGACCGCGACGAAGACGAAGATCCTCGTCACTGGAGAGATGATGGCAAAAGAGACGAGAGAATGGCTGCACGGCGGGAACGAGAGAGGGCACGTAACCAAGACCGAGAATCAGATGACCGTCGTTGGACTCCTGGAGATGAACGTGATGGGGGCCGATATAAGAGAAGTACCGGCCGCGAACGCAGAAACGGCAACACAGGTGACGAAGGGAAAGAGAAGGATGATCGTCGAGAGAAGGAGAAGGAACCGGCGTGGATGGACACATACATTCCGAATGAATCCTCAACTGGAATCCTTGGAGGGCAGGCCCCCAATGGTGAATTGGATGGCATTCAAGCATGGAAGAAAGGCATGAAGGAGAAAGAAACAAAAGACATGGACGGGATAACAACCGTCTCTTCAAAGACACCCGCTCCGGACCTGGCAGAGAAACCGCTGGATGAAATACAAATATTCCGAATGCTAATGAAGAAGGAAGAGGACAAGAAACGACTCGAGGAAGGTCCCGCTGGTGTTGGCGAGGCGATTGTTGTTTCCAACAAGGAAAATGATGTCCTTCACCAATCTCATGTCATTGGTATGTTAGCACTTATCTTGTTGAAAGGATCTGATACATGTCGGAAACAGAGGAAGTAAAGACCCCCTTGGTTTCCGTGCAAGTCAACAGTTCAGTTCCACAGGAAACTATATCGACACCATTAGACACGGCTTCTACTCAGTCATTGGGTTTGAAGGATCCTGCAGCCCTAACCTCCGCCCCCCAGGACAGGTCCGTTGTCCCATCAAGGTCTACTCCAAATTCAGTTTCTCCAGAGTTCATTGTCAAACCTTCTGGCGACCTAAATAATTCTTCCTTCCCACCTGTTGGCTCCCGAGTCCTTGCCATGAAGAACAAGGCTCTTGCATCTTCTAACGTCCCTCTAAATCTTCAATCTTTGAATGGTTGGCTTTTCGAGTATCATTGTGTCTTTGTTGTCTAAGCACCTTCGTTTTTCAGGTGGATTGCCAAATGTCATTCAAGAGTCCCCGCAGGTCTTCGCTAAAAATGAAATGATGCGGTCGCATCCTGGATTTGCACCATTCGATGATCCAAACCGACCAGCATATCCTTTTGATGACACAAGGGATCTCCCAGTGTCATTAAACCAAACCAATACATCGCAGCGGCTGCCAATTGACCAGCTTTTCCATAACAACATGAGTCCTCAACCTGACGCAAATTACAATAATTCATTGAATAAGGGGAGTCGGTTGGCCAAAATCTTCGAAAACAAGGCTCGCGATATGTCTGTGCCGCCTTCCAAGCCTCAGATACAAAATTCTTATGTTTCGCCCACCCAAGGGCAACGGCAAGAACTAGGCAGTTTTGGAGGACACAGCAGCAACACCCATTCGATGGAGGAAATTCTTGCAATGCTCAGTAACTCATCTCAGGTTAGTTAAGTGTCAATCTCGGTCCTACTTCTTTCCTGATTCGCAGCAGCGCAATAACCTTGGATCACAAACTGGCTCCAGCCAATTGCTGAACAGCAACACCGCTTTTAATGGCCAAGTTCCTGGTCTTCATTCGCTCCAACAACACCAACTTCCGACTGCTCGTTTGGAACCTCTGTACGAGAGCAGGACTGAAGAACGTAATTTTGTGCCAGATGGGTTGGTTCCTGGCCTACGGACTGCCCCTCCTCCTCCCAGAACTCGTGATAGTCTTGGACACTTCAGCGACTCGATCGAAGATCAATTGCATTATAACTTACCACGACTTGCGCCTCAACAACAAGGTCGTAGCCTTGATCCCCTTTTTAACGGTCCCACAGGACCTCTGTTCAATCAACAAAGTGGGCGACATGGTTCTGGACTGCCCTTGCAATCTTTGCAACCTCATTTTCGTGGTGGCCCATCTCCGGCCCTGAATGCAAACAACCCTCCACAACAACAAAGACTTCCGCCTGGTCTCGCTAACCTTGGTGGTAGACCTCCTCATGACCCGTCCCAGTTCATTGGGCTTCAAGGTCTTCC
The DNA here is from genome assembly GCA_026262225.1 of Inosperma sp. D86. NCBI lineage: Eukaryota > Fungi > Basidiomycota > Agaricomycetes > Agaricales > Inocybaceae > Inosperma > Inosperma sp. D86. The sequence goes on from JAIUJM010000051.1 coordinate 15,089, forward strand.
TGCTCTTGGACAGCATACTACTCATGGAAATGGTCCACTTCCTCAACAGCAACTTCCCTTCAACACCTTCACGAACCTTAACGCCGCTCCGTCTCGTGGGCCTAGCCAGACTTCACTCCTCCAGAATACCGGTCAACAGCTGCCTCTAGGGAATCTCGGCCAACATAGCCTTGACCCACGCCTTTCAAATCACCACCAGATGATGGGGATTGGAGGGTCTGGTATCAGTGGAAATCGCATCAATGGTCAATTCCCTCCCCAACAGGCACCAGTTGGTCTCAACCATGTTGGTATTCGACCTCAACCACCACAGTTGCTTCCTCAAATGTTGCCTCATTTGATGCCACCTCATATGCAACAACAGGGTCCCTCCTCATCCAACACCCCGCAGAATCACGACTTGATGGCTGTTCTCATGGGTGGACATCTTAGAGAATGATTGCCTTTCAACATTGTTGAAATATTAATGGCCCCTTCCACTCATTGAGTAAAACCTTGCAAGCTCGTCTTTCTTCGTTTTGATGTTGGACCTTCTGCCTCATATTCGCCGCTCCATGATTTTTATTTGTATTGAAGAGCTTCGGAACAGAGATTGACGTGTCTTTCATTTTCTGATTGTCAACTTTCTGCTATTCGAGCCTTCCCAACGACTTGGTCTTATATCGCCTCGCGGTGTAATCTCATATCATATATCCAACGTATTTGTGCTGAATCGAGTCTCCTACGTGGCACTGTCATAATGTAGCCCACAGGTACGCTCGACTGCGCGCGAATAGACTCATTATGTAAATGTCATGGTGAAGGTGTCCAATTTGGATGATATCTTTACACCAATTTCGGGAGTTAGGAGCAATGCAGCGAATCTTGATCATGGAATGATGCTTCCAACTTTGAAGTCACGCCAGGGCTCTGTAACATCAACTTGTAAAATGCAACTGGCTGATTCGAAACACTATTTCTAGTACTCCAAATATTCCGCTGTCCATTTCATAGCATGCCAAGGGGCTTTGAAATTTCATGACATTTTGGTTTAAAACAGCGACCCGAAGGTTTGGACTTCTTGACATTGATAAAGGATAAAAGCACGTAAGGCTACAGCAGGATTCAGAGTTCATGAGAAAATTTTGCTTTTGTGATAACAACCAATATAAAGGGTGATGGAATCCAAATGCCAAATTCATGGAATGGGCGCCTGGAGTTCATTGGGTACGAGAACCCTAGGTAAATTCTTCTTTCAACGAAACTCTGAGTGAGAGTGGTATGAATTATTGAGGAGAAAACCATGTGCCGGTCGATGGAAAAGCGGATGTGGCGCGCCAAATTACGGAGTTTGTTGCCATACACGTCTAATGCCACCCGCCAAAAGGAAACGCCGGCTTACATAAAACTGCTCCACGGACATTCTTTACCAGCGAGTTGCTCCTACTCGGACGCCATGTGAAGGGTTATTTGACAGGCAGGTCTCCTGGCCTTCCTAGGGGAACATGCAGCTAAAAGAAACCGATCGATAGTGCAAGCAAGTGCAAGTATCGTCCGTCTTTGTCCGGTTGTGGGTAACTAGGTAATGAGGTACAGTACGTATTTAATACAATCATCCCAGCGCAGTGACATAGATCTATAGAATTGTCAATTCCCTCTGAACAAGTGGACAGTTATTTAAATAATGACTGATGGAAGAGACGCCGTCTTGATTCAATATTTCCAAGAATCTAACCTGACCTCGAGGCGTTGCCGAAGTCCGGAAAAAGCGGCATGGATGAAGAAATATCAAGAGAGGAATTGAGATCAAGGCAATTGAATGAGTATAATTCCAATTTTTCATGTCTCTTCGTGAATGTATTGACCTGGACGAGGAATTCATCGAATCAAGAGTTCCTGTTGGAAGTAAGAGTGCAGGGTTCTTGGCCCAATTACTTGCTTGCGGCTTAGATAATCAAGTGAAATGGGAAGCACACAGGCACGAAAACGTGTTGAGCTGGGTATGAAAATAGGGATCGGAAGGTACTGAACGTGGAAGGTGGGCTGGATAAGCGGCTGAAGAGTTTTTGTATGCCTTGTCAACCTTTTCTTTGTCCTTGAAAAGTTGGTTGTCAGTGGACACAACACTCTCTACACTCCCTCTCTTATCCCGGCGTACGTCCTTGTCTGAAGCAGTCCAATCCCGGACTTGTTTTCTGACTTTGCGACCCACCCGTCAAAGTTTCCTTGGTCACACTTGCTTCATTGCTTGTGTAGCCCCGACAGCACTTTTGTTTCTGTCAGCCTCGACGTGGCGACCATAGACAACGCCTTGCTAGTGCAATTCAACTCACCCCCAGTCATTCTTTTGTTTCTCTTCGTTTCCTTGCTATCCAGCATCACAACATATTACTTTCCCTTAATAATTTTTTGGCAAGCAAAGTCGCTCCAACCCGATAGAAAGGCGAATCTTTGCTGCAGTGGTATGTCCTTGCAACTACATGGCGCATTCGTCCGATCAACTCAAGTACTTTCAGCACTCTATTCCTCAAATTACTGTCGTCTTGACTGGTGAGCCCTTTTCCCCAGTTCTCCCTCCTGCCAATGACGTTTCTGACCCTCTTCGTCGTCCACCTCTTCAGGAAGAATATAGTTCGTTCAGGTGGGTATAGTGGATCTCAATATTACATACGTCATGTTTTCTTCCATATCTTGTGCTCGTCGTAAAACGTGGGGAACGGTGGAGCGGACCGGGCTATCACATAATGATCTCGATTGGCCGCAGCGTTCCCGTGATGGGAGTCGCGTGAGGGACCCCGAAGAGCGTGACATCAGTCCAATTTACACTTTTTTATTTCTTGTCCCCTTGTCCTCCTCTTCTCCTTTCTCTGTGTCGTCGTTGTCCACATCGTCGTCCACAACGGCAGACACGAGTCTGTTCTATTTTACCGGTTTGCGCCAGCCGTCTGGCTGTGTGCTCTTCACGACCTGTTACGCTAACCACGACTTTCTCATCCTTCCTAGACTTGGTGGCTTGCTCGCTAGATACACAATCTGCAGTCCTCTCGTTAGACTGCATTATCTGCTTCCGCATACAAGTCGTGAGTTGCCTTATTTTTCCGCGTAATCCTGGTAGTAGAGTCTTTTTTTGGGTGTTCATCGATCGACAACGCGGAGCATGATCGTCATACCCGCGTTGTCGACTCCCTTTTAATGGAAATTTTGTTCGTGTTTCCTCTCAGGAGTTGCGTTGACCCGCCTTTACGCGTTCTTTGTTTTCTGTAACTCGCCTTTGCTACATTATATCTGACCTTATGTTTTCCTTGAACTCCCATAGTTCTCACTATTCCGACACCCTGCACCCCGACATGAAGGACGTGACCTCAAATAGACATTCTCGACTTTCTACCGTCTATCCTAAGAAACGCCCTTCCCCCCATGGTATCACCAAATCCCACAAATCCCCTCTCCTGCCACTCAATGGTGTTGCTCGTCGGACGCCACGAAACCCGAAAGCCGTTCTGCTCCAACAACAACGGCAACGTGAAGCCCAGATCCAAGCTTTACGAAGAGAGGGAATCTTTATCGAGGACGAATACATGGACGAAATCTATCGATACATGCTTGAAATGGAGGTTCGTCAGACTCTGATGTCTTATGTTTGCGTGAATTGAGGTCTCCCTCTTCAGCGGTATACCATGTCTTCCACTCAGTCAATGGACCAACAACCAGAGATTAAGTGGCACATGCGACCGTGTCTTGTTGACTTCTTGGTTGAAATCCATTTTACATTTCGGTTACGTCCAGAAACCCTCTATCTCACCCTCAACATAGTGGACAGATACGTTTCCCGGCGTATTGTCTATATCAGACACTATCAGCTCGTCGGCTGTGCTGCTCTCTGGATTGCCGCCAAGTTTGAAGATGCAAAAGAACGAGTACCTACCGTTCAGGACCTTGTCCAAATCTGCCGCGAGACTTATGAGGAGTCAGCTTTCATCCAAATGGAAGGTCACGTTCTATCGACTATCCAATGGACTCTCGGACATCCTACAGCTGAAGCATGGTTGAGACTTCTTTGTTGTGGTCCTTGTGTCGAAGATGCCAAAGTTCAACACGTCGCCCGCTTTCTAATGGAGATCACCCTTTTCTACCGCGAGTTCGTAAAGTATACTCCCTCGACCATCTCTTTGGCTGCTTTGACCCTGGCAAGACACCTTTGTGGTAAACCACGCCGAATTTGGGAGGAGACGGAGGAGTGTCTGGAAGTTATCGACCACCTGGATACGCGCCTTGCCTTGCATGTGAATGACCTTTCGGAAACTTTAGTGAAGAAGTATTCCTACGCTTTCTACTCTAAAGCGGCGACATTTGTCGTGCAATACTACCTCCAAGGCGGTCGCTTCCAAGCCCGGTTACCTCCTTCCCTTCCTGTGACTCCCAAGCGGACATATGCATCTGCAATCAGCACGCCTGCAAGCACAACGACAACTGCTTCAGATATGTCTGATGATATGCCCATGACACCCACAACGCCAGCGTATAGCAGCGATCCCTTTTCGGCTTCACATTCGTCAGACGACAAGGAAAACATCTCAACAACGACATTCGAGCCTGTACTAAATAAACTCCGTATCGACAACCCTCCAGAGCAGTTTCTCCCACACGATTTTGTTTCGTTTGGAAGGCCCGCTTTGCACAGCCTCAACAACATCGCGTCGCCTCGTACGGCCCTCGTGTTATAGCGGTCAGAAGGAGACCGTTTTTGTTTCAGTATCATCAAGTTTTCCTGTCTTTGTCAAAATGCAAGCAATACCAGCAAAATGTAATAACATTACACGTCGCACCGACATTCTCGCACTTGTTTCTGCAATTCAATCATCCATGCATCCATCCATCACTTTCCCTTGCAACTGTCTCATTGTCAATTATCCTACCTGGCGAACAACCTATTCGAAGGCTGCGGGGCACAAACACAAGTACGCAGGGATGGGAATCTTCCACCGGCGATATAATTTGTCGTCACCGAAGGTACAAGAGACAGTTTTAGTTTATCTGCCTTACTACCAAGACCCTTCGCGCTTTTGTTCGGTTCCCCACCGACCAGCCATCCTTTGTCGTTCACACCCGTCCGAGTCTACATCATTCCCTCTCACTCTATGCATCTATCATATACATCATCGTTTCCTTTGTCAGCAACTATTTCAATACCTCCCGCATTTCATCGACAGACTCTCCCTCATCGGGATCCCAAGTAGCATTCGCGTTCGTTATAAAGTATATTTTATTCTTCACTTTATCCTATTTTTTAAAAGTTTTTTTTATATTGACAATGGTGCCGATGGGCCTGGTTACCCCCGCCAGAGACCCGTATATTTTTTGGTTCATTCAGTTTGTCCGAGCACCATACTGCACAACTTGCCTAATCCACATTGACCCATCGGCGCCATTTTACCTACACTTCTGTTCGCTCGCGCATTGTTACTGGGATACTCTCGTGTCAATATCAGATCTCAGTCGCCTGTCAGTGTCATAATGCCAGAGTTCTTGTGTGAATGGCCGCCAAATGACATCAAGATTAATGTGCCTTGCCTTATGCTTACTCACAAGTTCTTGCCTAATCTCACTCAATGCAGCTATATGTAGCGATTCCATTTGATGTTGATCACTGCCTTGAATTTCCGCCCCGCAACCATCTCGATTTGTATCGTTTTCGAAGAGTTTTGGAAGTTCTGAGCTGTTTTGAGAGGTACAATCGTTATTATCTTTGACGTTCGTTGGAGGACTCTTGGAACCTGTGACAGACCGTATCTGTAAGATGACACTGCGTGTTGATGGAACTCTGAGAAATGGAAAGATTACTCCGGCTTTGGTTCCGACTTTGCACTAGGCTTATGTTGGACAATTAACACCTAACAAATATGGAGATATGCAGTGACTACTCAAGACGTTTGAAAAGATGACAAGTCCTGCCAAATAAACTCTCATGCAGAAGAAATGTCTGGTCCTGAATTTTACTCCAAAATCCACTGTCCACTAGTTTTCCGGATCCCAACAGGTCTTTTCTCATCTAAACTAATTCGCCCGGCATTCAGGATCGCCGTGGTCAGCACTGTATTAGCAATCGTCGGCAAACCAAGATGATCATACTCCTCCGGTTTCACCAAACCTGCATTAACGCTCCTCGCAGCATCGATGAACTTTTCAATGGAAATGTAACCATAGCCGCGCTGGCCGTCAAAGTGTCCAGTCTCTGATGGAGAGTATTTCATGCTGTGGGGGTTGTCAGACCAAATGGCAGGTTGTGCGGTGAGATCGGACGAGCACGCTTGACATCGCTTAAAAATTACTTACTAAAATGGATTGTACCAGACCTTGCCAGTCTCGTCAACCGTAACATCGTACCCTCGATGAGCCTGATCAACGACGATCTCACCCTAAAAGAAGGTCCCGAGTCGCTCAGAGATACATCGGATGTGAAATACCTTTTCTGCCATATAATACCAATGCTGCGCCGAATGGACCCCAGATTTTAATGGTGCTGTCCAACTCGCCGTGTAAATGGCGGTTCCTTTGTGTGCCTGGCTCTTGGTTGATTGCCAGTCAACAAGCAACGTGATAGTGTCCTCTGTCTCAGGAACACAGTTGAAGGGTTCGCTGGTGGCAATCCCGGTTGCTGCACTAGCAACTACACGAGTGGGTATAGCGAGGTCTTGTAAGATCCAGCAGCAGATATCGATATGGTGAGATGAAAGGTAGTAGCTGAAACATAATTGGAATCTAAGCTCCTATGCTCTGGATATTTTTTTGGATTTGCGCTAACCTGATATCTGACTCCTTGCCAGCCCAAGCTTTGAAGGTGGTCAGCTGGCTCTTGGGTTGACTCATCCAAGCGTTGAAAAAGTTGAATTCTCCGAGAGTGGCGGCTTTCGCTTTCGCATCGCTGTAGACTGGATCATACCTAAAACATGAAAGGTGACGTAAATACATGGACATGCAATGTTTTTGTCTTGCCTCTTATGGTGTTCCACCCAACATACAACGTTATGCTTTCTAGCCAAATCGATCAAGTCTCGATGATGAGATAAGAGCTTAGTAGCCGGTTTGGTGAGCAAAACGTGCAATCCGTGTTCAATAGCATAGACTGCAATCGGATAATGAGTTGCTACGAAGATCGTTGGTAAGCGTTCAAGATATAATGTTAGATTTTGGTACGGTCAGGTGTAAAGATGACGACGGCCTCTCCGGGCTTCATCTGGTCGATTGCCGATTTATCTGGAGAAGAATTAATTGAGGGAAGAATGTATTTCGGAAAGCACATACATGCATGCCCATCTATGAGATTGTTCTTTGGAAACTCTTCAAATCTGAGACGCTGATATTAAGCAACCATAAAGATGGGCGTTGCTGGAAGACGCTCACGAAACGTCCATATCCCTGTAAACCTCGGCAATGTTCCTTTGCAAATGTTCTCGAATGGCAGGGAATTTCTTGCCATTGACACCGACCATGGAGAGATGATCGACCTAGTCCAATTTTCGATGACTGAAACCATGGATTTGGGAAACTTTGAAACCTTTCCACGACGCCTCAAATCGAACAACGTGAGTGCAACGACCTAAACGATCACTTAATACGCCCTTGTATAATTCTACTTGGCCAAGAACATACCCCGATCTGCAATGAAATGCAGACACGTTCATTGTAGTACGATCTTGAATGCACACCTTCTTATCAGATTGGGAGGCTCCAGATCCAGTCCATCCAGTTGTGTACTCCCCAGTACCACCTGACGGAATGAGGTTGAGTGAACTAACCCTGGGGGAACTTTTTCCACTCACACATAAGAACATTGAGTTTCTGTTCATTTTCTGTCATTTTGAGATTGCGAAGAAGGCTAAAGGGTTGGGCCGAACAATGTTGAGGATATTCACACTGCCACGGCTCCATGCGGCTGCAAGGCGGTTGGCACGTGTCCGCATATTGCTTTTTGACGTCAGACAGAACCTGGATAAGAAAGAATGGCCACCGTCAATCCGCCAAAACAATAATCATGTCGTCTCCGCCACCCATATCACCTGCTACAGCTTCGTTTATTCCTCGGAAAGAGTTTATAAAAAAGACCAAGCAAACAAAAAGCTCTTTCTCTCTTTTGGCCATATCAGGACCCAACTGTGTCCGTTTATATTCATTTACCGCCCAAGCAATCCTGGTCGTTCGCCGTGTATTGGAGCAGTATGCACCGATCCTCGCGGTCCGTGAAGATCCAGAGCACAACCTTTGTGAATTTTCTTTGGACAAGAAACCTTGGGCAAACCCAAAATCTATTCCGTCGGAGAAACTCCTCGTGGATATTCTAGCTGGCATCTATCAGAATGGATACACGTTTATGTCGACCCTGGATTATGGTAGAGAGGCGGATGACCGACTTATCATGGTATTTTCTAAGCAGGAACTGGTGGCGCCACCCATTTCTCGAACCGCCACCCCTCAGTCTCCACCGCGTTTAATTGCCAGAGATGAAAGTTCGAGTAGTATGTTGGGCGAAAAGCCTCCTGATAGACGGGTGCCCTTTGCAATATCTTTCTCGTCTGCAACTGTTATTCGGGTTATCTCTCCACCGCTGCACTTGACGCCTGCCATACTTCAAGCCTGTCGAGGAGCGTGGCCACGGGGGGTCGTATCCGAGAGGACTGTCTATGAAAATTCATACGAGTTCAAACTCAAGGGCTATGGCCGTGAGTTTCGGAATTAGTTCTGCGATAGAAATCTGTGTTTACTATTGATTCTAGTATTCGAGCAGGACACTTTTGCAACAGATTCACTACGACATATTCTCACTCTTCTGTCCTCCCTTGACGCTCAATCGTTTTCTCTCGTTGCGTCTATATCCCTCACCAACCGTTCTAGAGTAAAGGATCTGTGGGTGTTCACAGGTCCCGCTCCAGACGATTCTCCAGCAGATGCTTTCGAAACATCCATACTTGATTCAAACGCCCTTCGGAGGTTCTCATTTCCTCCTGGAAATGTAGATCCTCAGCACAGGAAACTGGCAACCGAACCACCACTAGCTGTTCCACATCTGCCCTTCCTTGGACATCATAATCGATCATCGAGTGAAGATACCAAGCGAAGGCCATCGGCTCAACAATCCAACGTACTACGAAAAGGGGCTCCGCGTGCTCAAGTTCCTGTTGACATTCGAGCTTCCGAGTTCCTTGAACAAGGCCCTTCAAATCGGCCTCATCTACCTAGTACCGTTCCTGAAGGAGCGAATGACATGACGGGTGTCGGTTCTGCGCAGACCCCGAATATCCTCTATGAGGCCTCTCCGTCTTATACCAACGCGGGCGGGGATGTTTCTTTACCTGCTCCTACTCCTTTGTCACCGATTCGCAGAAGATCCAGTTCGCTTGGGTCGCCGCGATCCCCGGGCCATCCGTTTTCTAGCAGAGTCAAGACCCCTCCGCTAGGCTTGACATCTTCCCGTCCAAAGAGTTCTTCGTCATCTCATAAATCGAAACCTACGACCCCTGTCGTGGAGTCGCACCCAGGTGTAGCACTTCTAGCGTCAGGTGTATTTAGAGATTCGTCGATGACATCGGATACGGATATCACACGAGAAATACCTATTAAATGGACTGGCCCACTCAATAACGAGCCGACTACCAGCAAGGAAGAAACTTCGAAACCCAAGGCAGATGTAAGATCTAGTTCGCCTCTAATTCCAGGAGGCTGGCAAGGAACCCCAACTCCTATCGCCGAAAAAGTAGAAGAAATCAAACGGACCTCAGTAGAGCGTCAGAAGCAAACCAAGCCGCCAGTTCATGAAATCGAGTCTCGAATAGAGGCACCGGAGATTGTACAACCTGATACAGAGCTCAGAAAGAGTGAAGCAGCAGTTGTCGTGATGATCAAGGCGACCGAAAGCCCGCCACCTCCACAACACCGCAAAGATACGTCAATGAGCGCCGGTAATGGCCAAGGCTGGGTCATGGTTAATGTGGAAAGTTCTCAATCAAGCAATTCCCAGCTTGGGAGCGAGACCAAGAGAATATCTCGATCTGGACCTGCTACTTCTAGTTCACAAACTTCAGTGAGCACAACCGAGATTGACCCACTTCGGCCACAACAAGCGTCCCCGGAGGCCAAGGCAATAGTTGCTATTGACGCTCTTAATTCAAAAAACAGGAAGGGACGTTCTGCGACAAGCGCCAAGGATAACGATTCGGGTATGAAGCGGTTCTTCTCACTGACAAGAAAGAACTCGGTGAGTTTCCTTTGACATCTGCATATTGCATGCTGATGACCAGAAGAAATCGAAGGGTGATGGAGAGAAAGATTCAAATAATAAACGTTCTTAGGCTGTTGTCAGGTTTCATCTCGCAAAATTTGAGTTCGTCGCCAGTAGAACGCCTGAACTACTTGGTATGGAAAGCAACATTTCCTGCTTTTTAAGTTTATATGTTACATCTTCTAGTTCTCATCTACATCAGTGACACATTTACTGACTGCTTTTACATTGTTGCTGTAGTGTTAGAATACCTGGGACACTCTTGTTTCTGTCCAAATGCCTCTGTAGTTAATTTATGTTGGTGTGATTGAAATTGCTCACGTGCTTGTCAGCCGCTCCGCCCGACTTGAGGATGCGAGACAAATCTGTTTTACAGCTGTTGACTGATTTTCAAACCCAATGTTTTCATGTGCAGAAAATCAGATCATGGCTGCCTCCAAGAGCAAAAATCATTATTGAGGTATATGACGCGCTTTGTTCGAGCTGCCAATGGGAATATTGCCGAATGTGTCAGTGACTTCTGGAGCAGAACGGGGAGGAAAACAGCAAAGTCGTGATTTGTTCTCTCGATGATTTGAATATTGTGCATTTTCTTTAAAATATCAAATTTCGACATTGTAGTTGGTTGCGAGCGCGTCTATAGCCAGAAGATGGTCTGGAGTAAGGGGCAATTGACCAAGAGCATTGCAGTGTACTATGCCGTGCGAGGACTGTGGCCGTAACCGTTCCTCCGACCAGCCACCTGTCCCTTTCTTCTGCCGGCTTGCCATCAACCATCCCTCCCTTTTCCTCCCACCACCATCCGTCCTCCCTCCCAAGTTCTTCCCCGCCTCCACTCTTCCCACTCATAATGCCGACCTGTCGTCGCAAACGCGTCGTCCTCACTGAGCCCTCAGAGGCGCTTTTGCAGGCAGTCCGCACTGATCCAAATAAGCCCGTCTTTTATGTTCATCAAACTGGTGAGGTGTTTGAGACTTATGAGTACGCCCCATCCCCTCTTCCTCTCTTTCATTCCGATCCTTACAGCGCTTCGTTTGCAGGGCTTACGCTGCGCGCATGTCTTTTTACAGAATGAAACAATTTCAGTGCGAGGTTACAGGAAAGAGTGGCCTGGATTACTTCCAGGCTGTTGAGAGCGAACTACAAGAAGCGAGGATTCTACACGCCAGATTTTCTGAACCTCTTAAGCCTGCTGTACTCAAAGCCGTGCAATGGCGTATGTCCTCATTCTTTTCCTCTTCACTAAGGTGCTGATGGCTTTGGTTCCTCCATAACAGAGGTCATGGGCCGCCTTGACCATCTTGTCGAGGCTGTCTATGAACGCTTTAAAGATCGATACTTTCCTGGCGAGAGCAAGTCTCTGATTCCTTGACTCTAATCTTTACTCATTTATCTCTTTAGAGGTCGTCATCGATCTTTCAGGCATCAAGTGAGTCAGCACTTTCTGTTTCATCTCTCACACTAACTCTCTGGTCCAGATATTATGCCCGGGTCGACAAGGTCTACCCTCCAAAATACAACGCCGACCCGAAAGCGCGAGACGCGCACATTGACCCCTCGTCTTCTTCCAACCTTGATGACGACCCTCCCCATATAATCGGTGGTGACCTTAAGATTCCGAACCAAGATGCAATCGCTAAAGATAATCCCGCCTTATATTTCTACTGGGTCTACCTCACAGAGCTTGAACGTGACAAGAGCCACGAGAAAGGCAAGGCTACGACGAAAATAACAGATAATGACAAAAAGCTCGTTGGAAGTTTGATCGAGGTGACCTGCAAAATGATGAGGTACGCGTTGTTGGCCTGCTACGAGTCACAGAATACTTACTTGTCGTGCTTAGTCGTGATCGATTATCCTTTTCAAAATCCATCTTGCGGCGTTTCATTCGTGACTGTGTAGATCGTGACGCTGCTGTGGCTTCACCATGGACCGTAAAGCCCCCAATTGCTGCAAGATATGGTGTAGAGTCCGTCATGCCCGAAGAAACACGCCAAGGAGTAGAAAACATCAAGAAGGGAGAAATCGACAAGAGGAAGAAGGCTTGGGAAGATAAAGAGGGCCCACCGGCTAAAAAACAGAAAAAGTTGACTGCTGCACAAGAGGAGAAAGGTCTGTCTTTTCGGGTTCAGCGCATTTATGTGATTTGTTTCTGACTCCCGTTCCGTCTTGCAGAGAAACGCGAGAAAGAAGCTCGCGAGAAGGAGGAGAAACAGAGATTGGCAAAGGAGGAGGCAGAACGTCTTGCTGCCGAAAAGAAGAAAAAGAGACCTCTTCGATATCCGACTGAAGACCTTGATATTCGTATCGCAGAAAAGGACAAGAAGGCTGGGATGAGGTTGACACGCCCTCTGGCTAACAGAGCGTGTCTACCATTTAACGATACGCCTGGAACGTTTGAGGCGTTCTTGATGTCATGGAATTTTTTGGTGGTCTATGGGTAAGCTAAAATCAAAATCAAATTGTCAGCTTGGAACTCAAACAACATGCGTAGGCAACCTCTTCACTTATCTGTTTTCTCCCTTGATGAATTTGAACACGCCCTTCGCCATACTGCTTATGATCAACCTTGCGCATTACTTGCCGAGCTTCACTCAACCTTAATTTACAACCTTCGGACCGTGAGCTTTATGAGACATAGTGCAACTGTCTCTCTCCTATATCAGAAGGAGCAACTGCAAGACGATGATCAGGAATTAGAACCTGTTTTAGGAGTCAGTGTTGAGGACTTGCTGGCGGCGATGGCAGATGTTGGTAACAACTGGGAACGAGTTCCACTTCGACATGTGGAAGGACGTGAAGGTTGGGAAGATGCACTGATTGGATGTCTCAAGGATGTTTGTAATCTTTTGTCCACCCTATGGTTAATGCTCATTCACATCCAGCACGGCAATCTATCCAACTTCCCGAGACTCCAGGAACTCCTGACTAAATTACTCTTTGCACCAGCAGAGGAATTGTCCGAATCAGACGGCTCTACAGAGGCAAAGACCCTTTCTGTTGTCGCTTCTCCAAAGCAGAGATATTATGCTCTGCCTCCGGAAGACCGTATCACAATTCTATCCTTTATGTGTAATCTTGCGATCACGTCGAAGGCCATTCATTCCCATATGGACTCCTGTGAAGAGCAGCTCACTGCTTTGAGGAAAGAGAAGATTGAAGTCAATCGTCAGAAGAAGCAATAGTAAGCGCTGTCAATCATGTCCTGTGACCATTCTTGTTCAATGAATTTCTCTAGTCAAGAAGAAATGACCTCCCTGATGGGAGATTTCAAGGAGGAAACTCCAAGCGGAAATGGAGAAGATGTCGTTTTGCAGGATTCCAGTGAACTTTCTGATATTTCAGAAGGTGGATCCGAGTCGGCTTCTGCAACTGGCAAAAAAGGATCACGTTCCAAGGATCTGCGTGTGAAAGCTCATACAATCGCGCATTCTAAGGAACGTGAAGCGGCCAGAGCGAAACAGGCTTCACAGAAGCAAGCAATGGCGGAACATAGACGTCTAGATGAGGAGGTGAACAAACTCGAGCGACGCCTTGAGGGCATTGAGCGAGAATTTAGAAAGCTACTTGGTGCAGTCAGGGTGAAACCGATCGGGAAAGATCGCTTCTATAACCGTATATGGTGGTTTGACGGTATGGGGTCTGCTTCACTGGTTGGAAGCGGGGGAATTGCGTTGTATGGCACGGGACGCATCTTCATTCAAGGACCAAGCGAGTTTGATCGTCTACAATTGGAGAAAAAAGCGCTAGAGGATCATGAAGATATTGATGCTCGACGAAGAGAAGAAGAGGGGGAAGAAGGGATGCTCGGGTCTAGTGATTGGGCTGTGTACACTGAATTGGATGAGGTCAGTTTTCAGCATGTTTCGATTAAGGATGTCTGCTGATAGGGCTTGTGGATGTAGTTGGAATCCTTTGTTTCCTGGCTGAATTCCAAGGGTCATAGAGAGCTTGCTTTGAAGACCGCCCTTACCAAATGGTGGTCTCACATAACATCAGGAATGCGGAAACGAATAGCGGTAAGCGATCAGGGCATCTTTTGTTTTTCATCAACCTGACAAATTTAATAAAGGACTTAAATGCCAACGCCAAACTTCCGGATGCGCGAAGGAGCTCTCGTAAAACTGCCCAAGGGGATGTCTCGAGAGAGCCATATATGTTATGGACGAACCGAAGGGCGGTAAACTCTTCTTGAACAATCATCAACAACTCATCATCCATTGGTTTATGCTCTCTATGGCTAATATGCATACGTAGGTCTAGACCCATATTATTTTACTGTACATAGCACATACCCTGACCACAATAGAACCTGCAACACCGTTCATGATAAGACCAAAGTCGGGGATTTGTTCTGCGTGAGACTTCAACCAGGGCAGTATGATGATGACATAAAGATGGCGTCGGTTATCTGGTGAGGTCCAGATTGTCCCTCTCACAAGATCCGCTTGAACTCTGCACGAAGTCCTTAAAAAGCCGGTCGTTTTTGGCCTATCTTCATGGCTTCCTTTTCTTCTCACTTTGTGGATTCTGCCTCCGATGTTATTGAGTCTTGTGAGCAAAACTATACATATCGCCTTTTTCTGCTTGTCACTAACGCGTCTAACGTAGATCGACGCGCACAATATCTTATTGCTGGCTCTAACGTTCCTTGCAACGCAGAAACATCGGACTATGAAGACGAAGAAGCCCAGGTTCAATGTCGGAGGCGACCATTCCTCGATGATGACGATGCACTGGGATCAGAAACCAACTCTGTGGTGTCCTTCAGAGCATCTCGCGACGATCTTATCGGCGACATGGATTGGGATGAAGGTTTTGACTCATCCCTGCAACAAAAGCAAGAAACCCTTCTAGTTGGGAACCTGGTGAGGGAGGATATGCCCTTGCTGGGTAAGAAAGCCTCGAAAGTTTCATTCTCGGACATTCTCCATCCCGCTGTTCTGGATATGACGAGTCATGTTCCACAGGTGATCAGCTATCATGCGACCCATGGGTCCATTATACGCCGAACGTCCAACACTTCGATTCGAAGCTCAAAGAGTGTCAAATATAACTTTGGCGGTCAGAGTACGTATGGCCAGACAGTGCGTTTCTTTCTGCTCCATTTAACGCACGTGGATTAATGGATGAGTATGGATCCAGCTGTTCAACTCTATTGCCATTCTCCTCGGAATTGGAATGCTCTCGGAACCGTTGGCTTTCGCGTACGCCGGCTGGATCATGGGTACTATTCTTATTATTTCATATGGATTCATAGCCTGTTACACGTAAATCTCTCTTTTTACGGCAGTTTCTTTTGGCTGAACCATTTTCACAAGTGCTAAAATTCTAGCGAGAATCATGTTGACAGATCCTCGGATACGTTCTTACTCTGATATTGGGAGAAAAGCCTTCGGACCTTTGGCTACACCCCTCACTAGTTGCATGTTCTGTCTGGAACTATTTGGTGTCAGGTTAGCATTTCTACTGTACTTAAGGGATTATGAGAAACTGATATTCACACAGCGTTGTCTTGGTCACCCTCTATGGTGATTCTCTCCATTCCTTGTTGCCTCAACACACCTCCAACTTCTACAAGATTTGGGGTATTTTCTTGTAAGTTCAAAATGTGTTAGAGAACCTTTTGTCTCACATTTAAATCTGCCAGCCTTCTTCCTACCGTGTTCCTCCCCTTGTCCTTGCTATCTTATACTTCTATCTTGGGGATCATCTCAACAATCCTTTTAATTTTTGTCATCTTCTTCGATGGATTTGAAAAGCTAGAGGCCCCTGGAAGCTTGTGGCATCCTTGTCCTACAGAATTTGGCATTCAAAGTATGTCCAAACTCGGTGTCGCGTTTGGATTATTTATGGCTGGGGTACAATTCTTTTGCGTTCATCTGCGTCCACCGATCTCACTCTTTGCTCTAGTTCTCCGGCCATGCCGTCATCCCTTCGCTCGCAAGGGATATGATTGACCCGAGCCAATTTGATCATATGATAAATTGTGCTTTTGTAAGTCCTGCAGACAGACTTTCTATCCAACTTCGTCCTAACGGACCATTAAAGGTCGTTGCAACTTGCATTTACACTGTCATTGGTTACGCTGGATATCTCATGTTTGGCCAGGAAGTTCTGGATGAGGTCTGTATACGAGTGGCTCTGGCCATTACAGCAAACTGACTCCCAGAAAAGATCAGTGTAAATTTGCTAGCCACCCCAGGATACAATCCTATGCTTAACACAATTTGTCTGTGGCTGTTGGTTGTCAGTCCCTTGTGAGTGTTATTGCGTAGTCTGGTTCCTAATTTTAACATCGTATTTAGATCGAAGTTCGGGCTCAACGTACAACCTGTGGGTGTTCTAAACAATCTCGTCTTCTATTTCCTCACTCTCGATATAGCTGAACGCGACCATCGAAATCTTGTTAGGACTTGATGTACCACTTACCTCACCTCAAGACCTTGCAGTCAAAACGGACGGACTCTCAGTGGCCCCAAAGGGCTCCGATTTTGGGCAGCTGAAGCGCGTCTTAGGTATTCTTCAACGCGTACTCGTCACGATGCTATCCATTTCGGTTTCTATCATGATTCCTGAGTTTAGCTCGGCGATGGCATTCCTCGGCTCATTCTCTGCTTTTATGATATCTGTCGTTGGCCCGGTCATTGCGAAAGTCAAGATAGATGGGAAATGTAATCTTTTTGATGCATTAATAATCGGTGTTGGAACTGTCATGGCCATTTGGGGGACCGTAGCTGCCTTTATAGAGACGTAATGAACGATGCGACCTTTTTTCATACTCCTTCTCACAAATGAATATGTTTCTGAATATGTCATTATGATATAGATTCAAATACAATCAACTCTTGACGTGCGCAATGATTTTTGTGAGCTCTAGAAACGTTGCTCAGCAAAACTTATTTGCAAATTATTGAATTTAACGTACGAGGCAGAGTGATGGCTTCTCGTACGACAGTGGCCTCAATTTGGTTGTCAGGATTTGGAGGAAGTGTAACCACGTTCGTAGACGGATCAATCGTCCAGTTTAGCGATTCAATGTATTGTACGAGATCGTCACCTATGAATAGATAAATAAAAAATGTCATATAATAACGTCAGCCGTCGCACCAGACAGATCGAGGTACGACCCAAGTCGTTCTGCATTGATTCGTGTAAACGTTGCCCGAACTGCCCGAATTGCGACTGCTCTTATAGCATTTTCAAAGCCGGAAATTTCTACCGTATAATTTTCTCTAAGATGATCGAGTTCATCTGATCGGTAAGTTTGCCAAAACGCAGGGAAACGGCAACGGTAGAGGAGGTTGTGAAGAGTTTTCAGTACAGGAAGAATTGTAGGCAGGGGATCGGGCTCGTCAAGCTGTGTATTACTTAGACGGTCGTCGAGTAGTGATATGCAGAGGTTGAAGTCTGAGAGCGGGCATGCTGTGAGTGCTTTTATGAGGATGTTTATCACAACATCTGGATTGTAAAGTTCGCCATTGAATTGATACCTTTGCAAAATTGAGCTGTCTGGACAGCAAGAATATAAGATTATTACAAACGTACAGTTTAAGGATGGCTAAATTAGCCAGACAGTCGTATTGTTCTGTCCTGAGCTGATGGTAAAGATAGTCCTCTAAAATGCTAACATTGGCTGGATTGTATCGATCTGCAAGGGCATGTAAATAAATTCTTTAGAAGAATTATGCGGCTTACCAACTCCGGAGACGAGATTCTCAATAATCTCTGTACGTGTAGGAGGTGTTAACCACTCTGAAGTCATGATCAGTCTCCAAACCCTGTGTCAAGGAGAAATTACACTTCAGGCATGTCACAAGTAATCTGTCACTGTCACGAAGAACGGTTGATTCGAAAAATGTTCGTGTGCGAGATTGTAAGGTCATGTATATTTTTCTCGATACCCGACCATGCAGCCAGAACCAGCGCACGCCTCCTTTAACAACAATGTCGTTCCTTTCATGCAGGATACTGACCAGCAGCCATCCCACAGCAATTATAAGCTCAAGTTCATTATGAGTGGACACATGCGATCAATCTCGTCGCTAAAGTTCAGCCCAGATGGGTCGATTCTTGCGTCCGCAGGTCTGTCAAACCCTATGATTATTGTATCTTTGTTAAATAATACGGAGGAAAGGTGCCGACAAGTTGATAAAACTTTGGGATGTCGAGACTGGCGATATCATCCACACTCTCCATGGTCACACTGAAGGCATCTCAGATATTGCCTGGGCTAGTGATGGAGATCATTTAGCATCTGCATCGGATGATAAGACTATCAAGATATGGAATATGGAGGAAGTATGTCTGATTTTATTACAATTAATAATTATTAAGCGCCCACAGCGTGCCGAAGTCAAAACTCTTCTGGGACACACGAACTTCGTGTTCTGTGTGAATTACAACCCTAATGCGAACCTTCTTGTATCCGGAGGATTTGACGAAACGGTTAGGATATGGGACGTTGCAAGAGGTATGGAAGTTTGTTGTCATTATTGTGCTAGACTCATTCGGACGTTCTGCACTAGCAAGATCATTGAAGGTTCTGCCTGCGCATTCGGACCCAGTCACTGCCGTCAGCTTTAGTCATGATGGAACTCTGGTCGTTTCTTGCGCAATGGACGGGCTTATGTAGGTCGCACGGATATACTCGTTGACAAAACTTACACACGATAGACGCCTCTGGGATGCAGAATCGGGACAGTGCCTGAAAACACTGGTAGATGATGATAATCCGATCTGGTAAATCTCAGCACGGACTGCAGAATTGTGAACCTTAGATTCTCTTTCCAGTTCACATGTGAAGTTCTCTCCGAACTCGATCTTCGTTCTTGCGTCAACTCAGGATTCAACCATTCGTTTGTGGAATTACCAGAGTTCTAAATGCGTAAAGACGTATACGGGGCATGTGAACAGAACGTACTGTATCCCTTCATGCTTTATCACGACCAAGGGAAAATATGTTGTAAGTGGGAGCGAAGACAATAAGATTTACATCTGGGATTTGCAATCTCGGAAAGTCATGCAAATTCTAGAAGGACATCGCGGTGAGTCAAACGTTGCTTATTTTAGGAACAGCCTTTTTTATCATAGAGGGTATGCAAGACGTCGTTCTTGCCTTAGCCGTGAGTGGGATACTCTCATTGACAATGAAAGCACGTGGACTGATAAAGTCGTCCAGACACATCCGTTTAAAAGCATAATAGCGTCCGCTGGTATGGAAAAAGACCTGACGATTCGCTTATGGTTTAATGAATAAAGCAGTTCTTTGTCCTGCGCCTGTGCCCTTTGCCGCAATTGACTTGTTGAAATTACAAATGATTCTCGAATAATACCGAACCTCGTGTTGATAAGGGTTGTGACTCAGCAATGGCAGTACCAAATTCAATCTCCGACAAGGGGGGATATAAACCGTCCTTTCCTGTTGTTCCTTCTCATTCCCCAACTCCCATCGCAGCAGACAATTCTAACACATCATGCAGATTTTCGTGAAAACTCTCACCGGCAAGACCATCACCCTCGAGGTCGAGTCCTCTGACACTATCGACAACGTGAAGGCTAAAATTCAGGACAAGGAAGGGTGAGTACAGATCACACGAGGCAGTGTTAAAAGCTCTATCTCATATCGTCTCAGCATCCCTCCTGACCAGCAGCGACTCATCTTTGCTGGCAAGCAGTTGGAGGATGGTCGCACCCTCTCGGATTACAACATCCAGAAGGAGTCGACCCTTCACCTCGTCTTGCGTCTCCGCGGTGGCATGCAAATCTTCGTCAAGACCTTGACCGGAAAGACGATCACTCTTGAAGTGGAGTCTTCCGATACTATCGACAATGTCAAGGCCAAGATCCAGGATAAGGAAGGGTGAGTCATTTGCATCTCATCATAACTTGCATTGAATGCTTATCACTTTGCCAGTATCCCTCCCGATCAACAACGCCTCATCTTTGCTGGCAAGCAACTTGAGGATGGCCGAACTCTTTCGGATTACAACATCCAAAAGGAGTCGACTCTCCACCTTGTCCTTCGTCTGCGCGGTGGAATGCAGATTTTTGTGAAGACGCTGACTGGCAAGACTATTACGCTCGAAGTCGAATCCCAGGATACCATCGATAACGTGAAAGCCAAGATTCAGGATAAGGAAGGCATCCCTCCCGACCAGCAACGCCTCATCTTTGCCGGTAAACAACTCGAGGACGGTCGAACCCTGTCCGACTACAACATTCAGAAAGAGTCTACGCTCCATCTCGTTCTCCGTCTTCGTGGCGGAATGCAAATTTTTGTTAAGACTCTGACCGGAAAGACGATTACGTTGGAGGTTGAATCTCAGGACACCATTGACAATGTGAAGGCAAAGATTCAGGACAAGGAGGGCATCCCCCCCGACCAACAACGTCTGATCTTCGCAGGAAAGCAGCTGGAGGATGGCCGTACCCTTTCTGATTATAACATTCAGAAGGAGTCTACACTCCACCTTGTCCTTCGTCTCCGTGGTGGCGAGTAAACTCCTATTGTCTCCATCTTCATTACCTTGATTGTTGTCTTTACTTGTCCCTCGTCGTACTTCATGTTCGTATCAAATGCTTAATAAGTCCATTCATCTACTGAACCAAGTCTGAATGTGTGATTATAAATTGAATTTAGGAATTTAAAAAGGAGCAACAGGATTGGTGTGATTGGTACTTTTCTTTCTTCTTTTTCGTTTCCTCTTGGATATAGAACCAGTGTCGACATCTGAATTGCTACCCTCTGACTCCCCTTCAGCCTTCCTTTTCATTCCCGCCGATACGGTTTCGTTGCGGCTGTTCGCTTTGAGTGCAGGGGGCGCTTTCTTCTTCACGCTTAGAGGATTTGGTCCTTTCGGCCCTCTTCTTTTCTGCTTCCGTTGTTCAACAGGGGCCGAGTGCTCCATCAATGTAAGATCCGTTCCGGTTACATGCAACTTCAGCTCTTCATTCTGACATAATGATTCTCAGTAACGGTAGATATACTTGAAACAAGACTTACCGTTTCCTTTGCTTGTAGCGTGGCATCGCTAGGCGGTTCAAGAACCATGACGGAACGTGTAATATGCAATAATGGTGTGCCAGGCACTGACCGCAACTTTGAGCGAAGTGGTTGCGATTGCGAAGCTACAACATAGCGATGCTTGTTACTTCTGCCTAGCTCCATGTTAATTTCTTGAGAATAATTAGGCATTGAAGATAATAAACCTATGACGGATTGTAAACAGTCATCTCCAGGAATCGCCTCTCGGTGGTTACACATCCGTCGTTCGAACGTCTTCGCTATATCTACTGCAGGTTGCTGAGACCTTCCCTGGAGATAAAGTTCATGAATACAGCACTGAGTGATCACTAATAAAAGACGGCTTTGCGGGTCAATAACTCGGTAAGCTTCATTTGTAAAAGCGCACTGGGTTTGGCTTCCCCTTGAAGTACGGTACGAAATTGTTTGGCAAGGTCTATTTTATGTGTTATAGCCTCTTTACATGTTTCTGAGTCAACTGGAAAACTGTATAAAGGCATGAAACTGATAATGAACCGAAAGACATACCCAGTATTTGGTATGGTTGGCGAAAACCAAAGGACAAGGAATATAATTGCATGAGCTTTCTATACGCTTTCGCTCGTTTCTGACGCATCTCTGCTGAAGTTTCCTGCTTCCGGATATGATACAGACATATGTGTGAGAAGATCTGCCACTACACCATCCTTTGCATTTATTTGCCGTTGTGCACCTCTTCATCACTGTCGACAAAAGAAGATGCGTATAACCACTTTTCTGTTGTTCTCGGCGTAGGTGTTGATTGACTTTTTCTCCAATTTCTTCTGACCTGACTAGATATCTATTACTCGCTCGTGCAGTCGACATCACAGGCCAGGTTCAATGGAATGACGTTTGTAGAAGTCCGCCGCCGCTCCAATCGTTCCGTTCTGAAAACGCTAACGGTTCTGGGTAGATTCTACCGCTCTTGGACACGCAACTGCATCTCTAGA
>JAIUJM010000052.1:0-37056 GCA_026262225.1 Inosperma sp. D86
TCGATTTGGTGGTCTTGTTAGTTTGCTGTGGTGCGAACTGAGGAGACATTTGTTTCTACCAGGTTGTCTTATATACGAAGATGTGACGTGTAGATTTGAGGTTTACCAAAGTAGGCTTTTACTCTTCATGCACAAGCAGGCCCTGATCGAAGTGATCGACCATCATCAAGGGGCACTTACCTTCCTATTCGGTGGAGACAATAGAATAGAAAATACAATAACCAATTATTCTCGAAGTGTGAGAGGAACAAATAGTAATTAGCACCATTAATTGTTTTCAACCACAAAAATTTGAATATTGTTCTCAAATTTCTGGCACTAAACCGCATCGGTACCGAGTGCGGATGTCATGGCTTTCAGCCTTTCTAGGCAGTTATAATGTCGTTCGTGCCAGAGTGGCACGACTTCTGGATATATAGATTGAATTTAAAACCAACTTGAATATAATGCTAATGACATGTAAAAGTAGACGAAAAAGTGGTTCCTATTAATACACAAGGCACTTCAAAGTTTTATTTCATAATACTATTAGCTAGTCTTCGAGTTGCGTATCAAATCTGGACCCTGAGCTTGTTTTGTCATGTCGAATGCGTGGTGAATAAACTCACTACGATGACACGGAACCTGTTATCTTTCGCTAATTCTGTGGGCTCGAAAGATGTGTCAGGCGCTAGCGCACGCCACACTGTTGGTGGCCTTTAGTACAAATCTGGCTTCTGTCGTGCATGATAGTGATTCAGACCTAGTATGTCTTTATTATGACTTCTGTTTTTAAGGTTCTTAGGTGATGTTTTATCTTAGCTGCTTTTGTTCTTTAGTTGGGCCAACTGTAATTATAATTCTTTGTTATTGTTCGCTTTATCGGGTTAAGTTCAGTGACATGGACGATTCTGGCAGTCGGAGTTAAATTTGGCGTTCATATCTCGACCATCATAATACATGATGGTTTTGCAGAACCGACCTTCATATACAGTCTGGGTCACTTTTTTTTAACAAAACCAATAAAGAACTTGAGAGGTGTTCATCTCTGAGGATGTAGTATTGACAAGCCGATTGTGATTGATGTGGCGATGATCAATTGGTGATCTTCCGCAATTGTCACGAGCCACCATCAATGCATCATCCATGACTCTACCCTTCGAGTGACTTCGAGCTGTCCAGACTCTCGTATATGTATTTTGCGGTTCCAGATTCAAATTGCTGCGAATTATTGCCATAATTAACGGATGTATATGGAATTCCCACTAACTGAATTGTCGTGATTCGGCCAACAAAACTGCCACGAGGGCATTACTATATTGCAGGTTCTTCATGGCTTCTGTTTGTACACGGAAAGTCGTCTTCACAAATACCCCAGATTTTTCTGCATGGAAACAGATATTCATCGGACTTCTAATTTGACGACTCTGTCAGAGTAAATGGAAGAGGATGGTGTAGCACATGGTAACTGGGATGACAACTACGGACAGCACACATGATCACAAATTGGTTCATATCGCACGGGTATGTTTCATCCCCAAAAACCCTGATGAATTCGAGTACTTACTGGGATTTCTTGGGCGCTGGCTAGCGAACAGTGGGTTTTTGGCATTTACATCCTTGTCATCTCTAAAATTTGCAATTGCAGTTTGTCCACTTGAAAATAGATTTCCATAAGTTTCCGTGGTTTCGTTTAGGAGCGTCTAGTACTGCTGGGGTTACCTCTGAATCTGGACGAGACTTAGGCTTGAGATATCACGTTTCTTTCAGATCGATAAGGCCCCGAAATCGACATGCATCATCATAAGTTGATCATAAGTTGATCTGTTCGGCGGTTCTAACTACTTTTGGCTCGGTATTACCCTGGCTGAAGTTCAACGTTTAGCCTGCTGGGCCGCTCTGTTCTTCACTCCTGCTATGACAGTGACATATAAGAGCCATTTGTTTCCTTTGAATTCGCTCATGTCTTTCTTTCATACTGTCTGCGGTGCCCAATTATATCTGCTGTGGCTCCTGGCTATATTCAAGGTCGGGAAACTCATGCAGCAACTGAGAGGAGAAATACTTTTACGCACGCCCGTCGTAGTGTGGGATTCGAGCTGGAAGATTGCAAGTTTCATTATCTTCTCATCTTCTCGGGTCAAGCCCCAGAATCTCCTTGATTTGGTTTGGTTGTAATGTTCCATTCGTTTTTGGGTATGTCTTGAGGATTATATTTCCATGTAAATTTAAGAGAATGATCACTAATGTCTGAAATGGTATTGGGATTGATGTTATATGATGGTACTAGAAGCCTTATGAAGCAGCGAAACAAACCTGTTCCATCTCCTCGAACGCTTGTCTCTTCACCCTTGCAACACGTCTAGCGGCAAACATTAAAATTCATGGGCAACGTCACAAGCGGTGCAGTGAGAACATGTCTCCTAGCCGCGGTGGCAGGAGATGGAAGTCGTGTCGCGTTTCCAAGTGATCTACTCTATCAGGCCACGGCTGTGCATCCGTATAATCTAAACATCCCAGTCCAACCAGCAGCGGTAACATTTCCAAAAACTGCTGTGGAGGTTGCGAACATTGTACGCTGTGCGTCGGAAGCGAACCTGAAGGTCCAGGCTAGAAGTGGAGGTCACAGCTACGGCAACTATGGTGAGTCAGTGTGGTGCTTGTCCCAACTGGGAAATTCTTCGTGGTTGCAGGCCCAGGGGCTGACGTCAGATGATCATTGTAGGCCTCGGAGGCACAGATGGTGCTATCGTGGTGGATGTGAAAAACTTTCAAAACTTCTCGATAGACCCAGCTACTCAAGTTGCGACTATTGGAGCAGGCACACAATTGCAGGATGTGACACAGCGGTTGCATGATAACGGACGCAGGGCAATGGCTCACGGCACTTGCCCTAGCATTGGGATCGGTGGACATGCCACTATCGGCGGACAAGGGCCAACGTCGCGCATGTGGGGAATGGCACTGGATCATGTCCTCGAGGTCGAGATAGTGCTCGCCAACTCTAGCATCATCCGAGCATCAACAACCGAGAATCCGGATATGTTTTTCGCGGTCAAAGGTGCCGCAGCCAGCTTTGGAATCGTGACAGAGTTCAAGGTACGGACGGAGCCAGAGCCTGGTTCAGCTGTGCAGTATTCATATACGTTCCAACTCGGAGATCCAGCCTCAAACGCTAGACTGTTCAGAGACTGGCAGTCACTCATCTCCGACCCAAATCTCAGTCGGAAATTTGCTAGTCTCTTTGTGGTCTCCAACAGCCTCGCTATAATCTCCGGCACCTACTTTGGGACGAAAGCTGAATTCGACGCGTTTAACCTTGAGCATCGATTTCCTGGCAGCCGCAATAGCTCTGCTATAGTGTTGACTGACTGGGTAGGGTTGATGGCACATTGGGCCGAAGAAGCCTTCCTACAACTGACCACCAACACTCCAAGCTCGTTCTATTCCAAGTCCCTCTCCTTCGCACCGCAGAACCTAATTCCCGCTTCCGGCATCGATAGTCTTTTCCAATATATGGCGACCGAACCCGCAGGCACACTTATCTGGTTCGTGATCTTTAATCTTGTAGGTGGTGCAATCAACGACGTCCCGACCAATGAGACTGCGTATAGTCATCGTGACTCGCTCATGTGGCTGCAATCCTATGTAATCACAGCGGGAAAGGTGCCACAGACGGCTATTAATTTCTTGGACGGGATCAATAGCCTCCTGCAGGCTTCCACGCCTGGGTTGAATTCAGGTGCCTATCCAGGCTACGTTGATCCACGTCTTCCTGATGGTCCGCAAGCGTATTGGGGATCGAATCTTCCCAGACTGGAGAGGATTAAGAAGGACGTTGACCCCAGTGATGTGTTTCATAACCCACAAAGTGTGAGGCCAGCATGATACTTCCGGAGTCGGACAAAGTGCAAGTTCATGCCATTCATGCATAGTTATAATGACCTCCGAACGGACCAAGGGTAGTCTTTAGAATGTTTATACATTATCTGAGAAACCGACGGAAATGAGTGAGGTGTGTAAGTGCTAAGGCAAAGCCCGACCATACAATTGAATAAACAGGTGTACATAACGCGTACATCACTGTCAACAAAAATTCCGCATTTGGAAAGATTTGTTCGATCGTGACGTTGATGATTCCACATCGTCCCAGCCATTCCTTTCAAGTACATACCCTTAGATCCATATGGCGCCTAAATCAAAGACAAATCTAAAGACAACGCCGAATACAGAAGACGCCCTGGAAGACATACACGAATCAGCCGCTTCTATCTTTGAACAGGTGCAGCTTTCTGTAGCGAATCATAGGAAGAATTGTGTAGCGTTGTGGAAGGTTTATGCAAGGGTTTGTGGGGTTGTGGATGTACGCCATGGTGGCGGTAGGAAGGGGAAGGGTAGCAAAGGGGATGACGAAGAAGTTAGAGTGAAACACATAGGGGAAAGAAGATTCCAGCAAGTGTTCCTCGATATGGTGCGGAGGGTACTGGACGTGAAGAAGGGAGCTGGAGCTGAGAGGGTTATTAGATTTGTTGGGGAATTTGTCAAGTTCGTTACTGAGAAATGTGCGTTTTCGGTTGGTTTTTGCCAGGTCCGTGTTGATTTGAATTGGTATAAGTGTCAGAAACGAACAATGAGGAAGAGCCGAGGTTCACTGCGGCTTTGTTGGACTGGCTTGTTCAAGGGTTTCAATCCAAGGACAAGGTTGTCAGATTAAGATGTATACAACTCGTAGGCGAGTTGATAGCCCATCTCGGAGAAATAGAGTAAGTAATTGGATCATTACCACCCTTTTTTCTCAGCACTGACGCGATCTTAGGGAGGATACCTACAACAACCTTCGTTCTTCCCTTATTGACAGATTGAACGATAAAGAACCTGCCATCCGCGCTCTCGTCGTGGCAGCGCTCGCTAAACTTGTAGGAAGCGAAGATCCGGACCAACAGGGTGAAAAGTCCATCTTGACCACCCTCCTTGACGTCCTCGAAACGGATCCTGCGGCGTGAGTTTCTCTATTCGTTTATTTGGAGAGTGTATGCTAATTTTTTATTCATCTTCCCTAAAACTACGGACAACGAAACAGGGAACCACGTCGCTCAGCTTTATTGCACATCCCACTAACCCAACAGACCCTCCCCTACCTCCTCCGTAGGACCCGTGACATCGACCCCATTAGTCGCAAGCTAGTCTACACTTCCCTTTTTACCAATTCGAAAATCTCCAATCCGAGATGGTTAAGTATCGCACAGAGAGAATTGGTAGTGAGAGACGGGTTGGGCGATAGAGAGCCAAGTGTGAGAGTTGCAGCTGGGAAAGTTGTTAGTTTGTGGTTTGATTTCGTGTGTGCCGAGGGAGAGGGCGAAGATGCGTATGGCTGGGAAGGAGACGATGGCGGAGTAATGAAATCCCTGGTCAGGTTCTTGCGTCTTTTCGACGTTTCGAGTCCTGGAGAAGGCGAAGCCATTGCTATCGATGCGGTTTTGTCTATTTTTACAACGAGGGGCCAGGTTCTCGATTGTTTTGTATTTGACGGTTCGTCTCCCATCTTCGAGTTAGCCTTCCCATCCTTTCTAACACACCCCAACGCATTTTCGAATAGAAACTTACTTCACTCACGCTTCTTTGTCTCCTGAATCTTCCCTTGTCGCTCGAATCTTCGTGGAGCATTGTATTAAAACAAACCAAGAAGCCAATTTGGAGAAATCAAAGGTACCCGTCATCAGCGCCTTTGCGTATCACTTGCAGGGGGCGTTCGAGAGTTACTTCGAAGGGGTTAAACGGATTAGAAGAGGCGCGGGCAACGAGCGTGAAGCAAACGAAGAAGACGAGGAAGACACGGAAAGAGAAGAAGAGATGGCGAAAAGGGAGACGGTGCTGGGAAATTTGTTGAAGTTGATTCTTTGCTTGGATTATGCTGACGAGATTGGGAGGAGAAAAGTTTTTGGTGTTGTTAGTGAGTTTCTTTTCTTCCACTTATCTTTACTTTCCCCGCATACGAATTCACTGTCTTTCCACTTGCAGAAGAAACGCTCCTTCACCCTAATCTTCCCCCTTCTTTAATAGATCCATGTGCGGACGTATTGAAAGCCGTTATGAAGGGTGACGACTCGGAGCGAGATTTGGTTAGGGTGGTTGTTGAAGGGGTTGTTGAGTTGAGAGAGGGAATTTCTTCGGCGTTAAGTGCCGGAGGTGACAATGGAAGAGAGGAGGTAAGCAAATATTTTTTAACCACTAAGTCCGGCCAGAAGGGAACGGACGAACTATTTTTATCCTCAATGATGTTTTATCTCTTTAGAATCAGGATGATAGGTCTTCTGATGATGATAATTCTTCAGAAGGACCATCGAAATCAAGAGCAAAACATCGTTCTAGCCGGAAGAAAAACTTGAACGAGGAAGATGAACAATCTTTATCTGCTGCCAGGACCTTTGGAGACAAAAACAGACAAGCGGACGCGATGAAACAAGGTCAAGCGGATATGATTGACCTTCGATGTCTCTTGATTGTCGTTGCTATTTTGGAGAGGGTCAATGGGGTACGCCGTTCCCCCTGGCTTCTCGTCCGAGTCAATCACTCATTTGGATTCTGATAGACGTTTGAGTCAAACTCAACCCTTCAAGGTATTCTTGCGTCGCTGATCATTCCATGTATAAAGCGAAAAACAAACCTTCCTATTTTGAGAGAGAAGGCTTTGTTAGCGCTTGGATTGTGCTGCCTGATCGTCAGAGAGTCAGACCCTGATTCTGGACAGGCTAGAGGTAGAGGTGGAAGTTTGAGTGTGGGGATGGTAGGTGGGTCCCTGGGTCTGTTTTTGAGTCAGGTTCGAGGCGGTGAAGGAGGAAGAGTAAATGAAGGGGTAAAGCTCGTTTGCTTGAGCGTTGTGATGGATTTGTTGGTTTGTTGTTTGGAGGGTGGTGCGAGGGGTATAATAGATGAAAGGGTGAGCTTTTAACTTTTTTTTTCTTTACCCTTTGTCGTTTGGCGTGGTTTTTTATATCGACCTTGAACCCGATGGGCTAACTCAAGTGGAAACAGGTTAATCAACTTATAGAATTTTTATTACAAACTCTCGAAGGCGAAGAGTCAGAAGAAGCACAGGGTATAATTGTTATTGGTTTTTGTAAGCTTTTGTTGGCTGGTGTCATAAAGGATGCGCGGGTGAGGTTTAAGTTTCGTATACTCGGGTCTCAAAGTGTTTTTACTTATATATTGAAAACAGGTTTTACTATGTCTTTTGATAATGTATATATCACCCTTAACGAGGTCGAACCAAAGAGTTCGACAGTGTCTTGCTTATTTTTTTCCTGTTTATTCGTTTGCGTCGGTTGAGAACCAAGGAAGGGTTGGTGAGGTGAGCTATTTCTTTATTATCTGTCGTCGGATTATTTTTGATGTTTGGGAAAAGATTTTCATGAAGACACTTGGAATGGCTTTTCGAATGTATGAAGAGCTTGAGGAGGATGAAGAAATGATTGAGCCGGAGAAGGTCGGAATGGTGATGTTGGAGTGGTTGGATCCTGAGAGGGTTTTTGAAGCGTAAGACTTTGTCGTGTTCTGCTTTCGAGTTTGATCATTGATATTTTTTGATGACTTAGAACGAATGCAAAAGAGGACAGGGAAATTTTAAATGCGCCTTCGAAGCCGAATCCTCAAGCAAATCTTGCGGTTGAGATTCTTATTGCGTTGTATGATGAAGAGAGGACTGTCGATGAGAAGAAGATTTTCTTGAAGATTTTGGGAGGTTTGAAATTTAGTGGTGGGTCGATGGACTTGAAGACAGTGAAGAAGATGGATGTGCTGTTAACGTTTCTTGATGAGGTGACATGACCTCTTTCCTTTCTTTAATTCGTCTGACAGATGACTGGTTTTTTTTTGAAGCAATGTCCCTTGGAGACTGCGGTGAATGAAAAGTTATTTACGAAGTTTAGGAAGAGGATTGAAGAGGAGTTTGCGGAGGAGTTTGAGGACGTTAGGAAGGATGGCTTTGAGGACGACGAGGAGGTTAAAGAGGTGTATAGGAAAATTGGCGTTGACGTTCCTGGTGAACGGGAGGATGGACGTGAGAGGAGAAAACGGGTGGGAGTGAAGAAAAGGGAGGAGAGCAGTGAAGAAAAGGAAGATGAGGGCGATGATATCGCTGCACCTCCTGAGGACGAGCAAACGAAGTAAGTGGAGTTGTATTTGACCCGATTTAGAGAGTTCTAAATGATTTTTCTTTTGATAGTCCTCCTACGCCACGGCCCCCGAGACGTGCTGGAAGAGCGGCTAAGGGTAGTAGCAATAAAGGGTACAGCGCCGTTTTCTTATTTGTGATTCTGGGATCAGATTCTTTTGACGCTTCTATTTTTGCTAGGAAAAGTCGTCAATCTCCGGAGGAATCGGATGAAGAGAATATCCCACCCTCGCCGCCTCCTCCGTTACCAACAGAGAAAGTTAGTGATAACAGTACTGTTATGGCTACGCCCCGGAAGAAGAAGGGTGTCAAGTGAGTTTTCATTGGAGATGGCCTGATTTTTAGGTTGGCTGATGTAATGCCTTCGGAGTAGGAGGATCCATACACCAGGATCTGGAGCGATTAATTCGCCGAAAGACAGGAAAAGGAAGAGGGTGAAGGCAGATTTGTGCGTCCCTATTTTTAAAATGGATAGGGATCTGTTGACCTTAGCTTCTGTAGGAAAAAACAGGAGAATACTCCGAGTGAAACGGATAGAGAGTCGGACGTGGAAAGTCCAACGACGCCCACAAAAACTTCGGCAAGGTCTGGTTGGAGTAGAGGTCCGAGAAGCGGTAGTCAGGCTGTGCGGACCCGTGCTGCCAGTAGGAAGAGAAGGGCGCCTGCCTTGGGCTCCCATGACAATGAGGACACGGATGAGGATGAGGCAGAGGTAGCAAGCATGATTGCAAGTGAGGCATCTGAACCTGAGGATCATATTCGCTATTCGTCTGATGATTTAGGTGGTTATGATTGATGATTGATTGATACATCATGATGTTGATTAAATCCTCGTCCATACATAAATTATGTTGTAAGCTGTATAATTATGTAACG
Source organism: Inosperma sp. D86 (assembly GCA_026262225.1). Lineage (NCBI taxonomy): Eukaryota > Fungi > Basidiomycota > Agaricomycetes > Agaricales > Inocybaceae > Inosperma > Inosperma sp. D86. The sequence continues at coordinate 9,026 of JAIUJM010000052.1, forward strand.
ATGTTGAAATATTTCGTTAGGACTTGTCATCACCAGGTATACCCATGTCTATGGGGCTGAAAACTTGTGGCTGACAGAGCCGAAATACACTTCCTTCAAATGGTAATGGCGGGAAAGTGATTTGCAGGAAAGATGAATCCTTTTTAGGAACTGAGATCCATTTTAAGTCATAGTGACATAACGTGACACTCCCGCGACCTCTTGTCACGGTTCAGGCAATTTCTCTTAGTCCCTTTTTATATTCTGATACCTCTGCCCGCTGGACTGGCAACCCGCTCAACACATACTATCCACAGCTAATTCATACTATATCGCATCACTAACATGCACAATATACCAGTATCGCTATCTGACAGTCCCCCACGTGCGCCTCCCATCCAGTACGACGCACCTTTAGGAACGAGATGGGCGAAGGAAATGGCAGCCGCCGGTGGTGCAGCTGCATTTGACCTACCTACAGATCCGAAAGCCATAGGACCATGGATACTAGGTGAATGTGTAGGGAAGGGTGCCTCTGGTCGTGTTAAAATCGCCAAACATCGTCGGACAGGTCAGCTCGCCGCCGTCAAGATTTTACCTATCGCCCCTCTTGTCAACTCTCGTGTCTCTCTTGTTTCTCAGCAGGCTAAATCTGATAAGCAACGTCTTGGAATTGATCGCGAGATTACCATGATGAAGCTCATGAATCATCCGAATATCATGCGGATTTATGACGTGTATGAGGGTGACAAGGAGCTGTTTCTTGTTCTCGAGTATGTCGAGGGAGGAGAGCTTTTCGACTTCTTGGTTAACAGAGGCAAGCTACCGGCTCATGAGGCGCTCATTTATTTCAGGCAGATCGTCTATGGACTCAACTATGCTCACACGTTCTCTATCATTCATCGGGATCTCAAGCCGGAGAACATCCTCATTGCTTCTCTTTCTCCACCTTTGATCAAGATTGCTGACTGGGGAATGGCCGCATTCGCGCCACCGTCGCTTCAGCTTGAAACCAGCTGTGGTTCACCTCACTACGCCAGCCCTGAAATCGTCAACGGCGAAAAATACCAAGGAAATGCCACGGATATCTGGAGCTGTGGTGTTATTCTCTATGCTCTCTTGACAGGACGTCTTCCTTTCGACGATAAAAACGTCCGGAATCTTCTATCAAAAGTCAAGAATGGAAAATATGAAATACCAAGTTGGGTTGATCCACTCGCAAAGGATCTTCTTAGCAAGATGTTGGTCGTCGACGTCAAGCAGAGGATCACGGTCAGTGTACTTATCTTATTAGGATCTTTGCTGAAGGTTTTGGATTAGATTCCGCAGATTTTATCGCATCCATGGTTGATTTCGCAACCATCTATCCAGTTCTCGGCTCATGATGGCAACACATATGCTTTGTTACCCCCTCCTCTGCCACCTTCTCCGGGTATTCTAGCTCGTCCTATAAATTCTCCGGACCTTATTGATCCTGAGCTACTGGCATCTCTCCGCATCATTTGGGGTCGACACGCCGACTCAAATGGCGACTCTATCCGTCGTGACTTATGCTCTCCAGCTGGTCATGGCGTCCATGCTAAGGCGTTCTATTTTCTGCTAGGGAAGTACAGGGACACGGCTACCAAGAATCGCAACGAAGATCCCGAATCGGATTCTAAGGATCTCTTTGCTGGAGCTGGTCTGGAAATTGCCGAACTTAGTGGTTTAGGTGGCGCTCCTACATTTGTAACCCGCAAATATGAGGTTCCTCAGAACCACCCTGTTTTCTCTCATCACCAGACTCTCTCACCGGACGGTACGACTTCTTCACCATCGGTTCACCTTACTGGCATCTTCACTGGTCAATCGGCGATAGCGACGGGTCGGAAGAGAACAATCACGGATGGCAGTATCTCAACTAGGAAAGAGCGTTCCGAACTTCCTCTCTCGGCACGTCCTATTTCTCATCATTCCAATCCCAAAGCGCAGACAGAAATGTCAAAGTTACCTGTCCTTGTCAGCCAAAAGAATGATGACGCGACAAGTTCTTCTGTTCGTCCAAAGTCTGCTTTGAGTGGTGTCGGCCGAAGTGGTGGTACCCGCGTGGTCCAACCACGTCGTGGCTATACATATTCTATTCTCTCTGAAAAGAAGAGCGGCGATTCTGCGACTGGTGCTCAGGCTGGAACAACAATTGAGGTTTCTCAGCGGCTGCAGAATTCCAAGGCAACTGGTACTGGTACTTCGTCCTCTAATAGACCGAGGTCTTCGATTGGATTTTTTCCTCCTGTGGGTGAAGCTAACAAAGGTGGTCCGGGAAGAGTGGCGATTACTGCCGTCCGTCAATCTCTGGGTTCTCCGCGGTCGCTGACTAACTCGCCGACTACATTTGGTACTATTGGCGCGGCTCTGCCATCGCTTGAGGTTCCTCTTGTGACTTCCGCTCAAGTAGACGCTGTTCTTCAGCGTTCGACGGACGAACTGAAACCAAACGACACTGAGAAGAAAAACAATAAGGGCGGTAAAGTCTCGACTGTCGTACATGTCCCACCGCATGGTCATCGTCGAGTCCGTGTAAGAGACGACAAGGAAAACCATGCCATTGAAGAGGACTGGAACCACGTCAATAACGATGCTGTCGATCACGGCACCGGTGTTGGCTTGGGTGTTCTCAACCGAGATGTAGGGAAAGATTTAAGGAATGTAGTCCCTGCTACCGTTTCCTCGGCCAAGGCGAAGAAAGAGAAGGATAAAAAGGGACGGCGTAAGTCTTTGGTATTACTCCTCTTTTACGAACATTCTTGCTGAATCTGCGGCAGCCCCTCCGTTGGAACTACCTTCTTTGAACCCCAAGAGGTCTACGCTGGCTCTTTTGGGTTCCCCGATAGCACTTTCCTCTCCGATCCATCTGTCTTCGGCTACAAACAAGGCTTCTGCTTCTCCTGTCGTGGGCGAATTTAAGGGCTGGTTCTCGAATCTGTTCAACTGGAAAAATAATTCGAGCTCCAACGTTGCTATTATATACTCTCCAGAGGACGTGCAGGGAACACGGTCAAAAGTCTCTAGGATCCTCGAAGAAGCGGGAGTCGTTATCTCGAACAGCCAGGTTCCTACAGACCATCAACCCAGGGTTGAACAAAGCGATGCCTTGTTCTGTCGTGTGGACCACCCTGGTGTGGATGCCACAACTGGTTTTCCGCTCAAGACTGTACGTTTCAGAGTTGAGTTTAGAACGAGTACTACTGCCGCCGAACCACGCTCAGGGATGCGATCAATCATCGAAGAGAATGTGGATTTTGCAACTTCGTTTAAGCAGGTTTCCAACATCAGCGTTGCCACTTCTCCTGTTACGCCGGCACCTACAAATGGATTGGCACGGCCACGAACAAGCTTTCTTCTTGGTGGGCGCTCTTCGGCTCACGTAACGCCACTTCCTAGTCCTGCTCTGGTTTCTGGTTTTGCCAAGGGTGAACCGAATCTTCCTCCTGGATACCTATGCGCCATGGCCCTGATTTACGAGAAGGGTTCTATTACTACTTTCAAGCACGTGTGGAAGAAGCTAAAGGAGGAGTATGGAGACCTTGGCAATGGAGCTTATCCGTGCTTGAGCCCTGCGGTCCCGAATACACCTTACATAGAGACACATAAAGGGATGGTTGTCTGATCTAAGATTCTTTTAGTGCTCTCCATAAAATTTTTGTAATTTATTTTTATTTAGGAAACGATATTATTACTTGTAAACGTGGAATGGAAGATTTTTGTCTGCCTCTTTTGGCCCGTCTTCCCGACGGAGTATTGAGCGCTCTATTGTATTCCATCAAAGACATTACAATCGGAGAACCCTAGTATAGCAGGCAGCCGTGCAATCTCGTCTCACGACGATTACCACAGTTACAACCTGAATTCTGTAAGATGACAGATTGCATGTGCAATACATTCTTTGGTTGATGTCACTTTTACGCTGGACGAAGGGTTGATGAATATTTGTGGTGTGAAACGACGTCAAAGTCCTTCCTGACCGAGTAAGTGCCACGGTTTTGGCACACATGACTCTCTGGCCCGATTTAAATAGCGCTAGTGCAAAAGATATGCTAACACTGAATTGTCTCCTTGGGCCGGATGACGTTGCCCGGACTCCCCGAATAACCCTTTTAGGTAAAATCCTGTGGCGGTATCATCTCGACCACGGTATGACGGCTGGAAAAATGGTGAGGCTCATATTAGGCCATGGATACGACGTGCTCCGACCAAGTTACACTCCACTGGGTGGGTTTGGAACCAATTCACCTGCTTATCCGCACTTACCGGATCCAATTTGGAAGTAATTGAATGACAAGGAAACTTTCCCACGCAAGTCCAAATTTGGCACGAAACGGGGGGTTCCTGAGTGACACCCTTGATCGGGTGGGTTCGGCAGCTACAGCTCATGGATGCGTATCTCCAAGCCTACTAATATGACCAAGCAGCTCAAACGTTTTGCTGGACGCCTCGTTGATTCGTTTCCCGCGAGGCAATGGAAACAAATATGCCAAATTCTCGGCGTTTCCCATATGCGGAAACGGCATCTGCCCCATTTGGACCATGAACATTTTCTCACCTTGCGCTCGTTGCAACACACACCTCAGCGCAATTTGAAAATTTGCGAGGTCATTGGGATATGAGTAGTTTTGGAAATTGGTTGACCCTGAAATGAGCATTGGCCCGGAACTCTCCGTGTTCCCACCGTTTGTGTGAGGTGGATGCTTTTTGATCGACGGACAAGGCATGATGGGTCATTGGCACACCTTTTGAGAGCAGAATGTCGATCGCCTTTGTAGCCATTAGTCACGGAAGTTAGTAGACTACGAATAGTCGGTGAAATGATGAAGATACTCGGGGCCAGAGCGATGGTTAGGACGACTATAGCAATGCACATATGTCGCCACCACAGAAGACTTAAGGACCGGAGATGCCATGCACGTCCGTTAATTTTTTTCATACAACAGTGGCTACGCTTACTTCGAACACATTAACGGCGGTGGACGGTGCTGGCTGGCTAATGATGTCAGTTGAACAAGGCGACTCAGCAAGGACACACACAAAATCCGTTTGTGGACAACGTATATAAAGGGTGTGCTATATCAGAACTACTACCTGCCTTGTGATATACCTCCTGTATGCTAATTTCGCAACAAGGTCGGGGGATTATAGCAGGTTATGGGACTTGAAATTACAACCCTTTGAACCAAGCTGTTATACCGCATCTGGTGAATGTCAGTAGGCTAATTTCATCAGTATATTCATCTTTTGTTATGCCATCAGACCCATGCTGTCTGCTATAGAGAAGTAGTAGGCAGTTTTCTACAAGAAAAAAAATTCGTCGGTACTACCCCAATAGAAGAAATTTCTGGAACTCCTATATCGGGAAGTCGGGCGAAACAATACGAGGATCCGAAGGATCCTTATTCAAGTGGGAACTGATGAAAATTTTTCTTATATAAAACTTATATTGACACCCTCGCTAATATTTCGTTATTCGACTAGGTAGTACATATCATTGACGGGATCTAACTGCTGTGATAAGTACCGAATGCATTGAGTCCGACAAATCCTCTTATAGGTTGTTCGTATCAGACGGCCGTCGTTAATCGGGAAGCACAAGTACGCACGGCAGAATGCGGGACCAAAAGGAGTAGTTCAAGGTTGTGCTGCTGTGCAAATGCCACTGCGGAACCGGCGATAAGTGAGGTGATGAGAAGATCGACAAGCCGACCCACTTCTGCAGAGAGGGCTACTCACTGATTTTGTATCAGATACGTACAAGGATAAGTTTACTTTGCCTTTGTGGAGATATTTCCGAGATGATGGACCTGAGATTGTCAATGGCGCTGCAGTTGGATTGGTGCGGCCGCAGGCCCTGTGGCGACGAGACCACGAGTCAAAAATGGAAATGAGTCAGACATGAGCTCGTTTTTCTTACTGGAAGACCACAGTTAGAATGACACGGGTTTTGGGGGAGTAACTCATTCAGCCTTCCTTTGGCGGACGGCCGATCAAATGGCATGGGAATTGGGGCACAGGAACGGTGTCCATTGAACTGGACGGCCAAATTTGCTACAATGGACTCGGAATTCACATTATGCATCAACCCAAATACTGCAGAAATTGGGGAGAAATTAGGGAATGGAGAGCGAAATTCCCTGAATGGGGATAGATTTACTACCTGATTTATATATTCTCGTCCAGAAAGTCAGACTGCACGTGGAGGGCGTGTGGTCTGTTTGTTGATGCTTCGTTTATGCCATAAGGGTACAACAAGCCACAATTACCTTTCAAACCACGTCTTTACTCCACCCCCTTTATCCTTCTTACTACGACCTACTTTTGAATTCCGGCCATGGTTATCTCCCTATCTTCTTATGCCCCACGCAGGCCCATCGTTCGAAGACGTCGTGATGCTACCACCGTAATGGCCGGACGTTTCGATCCACTACCGGACAGGGATGTCCTCACCAGTTGTCTAAATCACATAGGCCCATATCTAGAGGTGGAGAAAAATGAGGAGGAGCGGAGGAAACCGAAATATGATAAGAAGGAGAGAGATAGAGAGCGTAAACGTAAACAAAGGGCGGAAGCCAAGCGGCGTAAGTTACTGGAGGCCTCTGCGCACGCGTCAACGGCTAGCACCAGCGGCGCTGGACCAAGTTCTCAAGCACGTCAGCCTGCCGCAGCAGGCAGTAGCAAGTGTGCTTCTCGCCCAACGATCCATATACCGGCTATGCAACGGTCCCTGTCCATTACACCCTCTCCACCATCATCGCCAAACTTTTGTTCCTTTTGGCCTAACGAGGAGCGCAGCCCTGGGCCTTCGGTTACGTCGGGTACATCGCGGACATCATCCAAACGACCTTGGACACCTGATGATGACGATGTCATGGATCTGGAGTACGCACAGCCAACTCCACCGCCTCGTCCCCGAAAGAAGCGCGTAGCTGTGAGGAAAGGCTGGAAGGGTTGGGTTGAGGGATCGCCTGAGCCATCGACGAAGCTCATAAACTTAGATGCCGTGCCAATTCTTCAAGAACGCCGCACCAGAAGTGGAAAAAATTTCGATGCGATTGGCGTTGGCAAAGACTCGTGGGTATAGATACGAGTCAGACATCTTACTCTGCAGCGGTTCGATTGGCCCCAGATTTTGGCAGAGTGTGCTCTGGGTGCCTCTCAGATTACCCGCCTAGAAAGTTCGAGGCTTTTTCTACCTACTCGTTTTCATCGCTATTCACATTCACCAATAGTGTACTTCTCCGATATCCCTTGCGTAACCTCATTCACTATCCTATGTTTTCTGCTATCTTAGTGGCTACTGATTACCTTGTCCGCTGATTCGTTACGCCCCGTTTTTAGTTCCGTAACCTTACCGATTCCTATGTTCTGCTTGCATTTTTTCTTTTGGAGAACCTTTCTTTTTGTCATTTCATTTTCCTTCTCTTTTATTGTTGTTGATAAAAGTCCAATTGTTTCGATAGACCTACCTGACCTGTTCTAAATGTTATCGTCCGAGTTGATTTGTACGAGTCATCTTGTATCAGAGCGGGCGCTCCTTGGAGCCTCATATTATGGCAGATTGATAAGCGGGAGGAGCTTAATATACTTTCACAGTCACGAACGCTCATGCCACTCATTTACCCCCTGAAGCTCCTTTTAGTACCGCGCCGAGTGTATTAATCACCTGCTGACACCTTTCGCGCCAGTTCTCAGCCATTCCAGTCCATACTAGTTCGCAGCGCCCAAGACCTTGATGCCATGATGGACTAATTCAGTTAATTATATAATATACCCAATAGGACTGTTTATGGAAGCAATTTGTGATTGAAAATAAACACAAGTTTGTTCGATCACTCTGAGTTTGCCCAGACCACCCTCGGAAACTTCCTCCCGATTTTGATATTGTGCTCCTCCAACCAGCTGCAGGGGTGGTTTTATACTAGGGTCTTATACCCCTGACTGCAGGCTCAAAACAAATCATCGCTGGCCGGATATCTGTCGTTTGACTCCCACGTGTCCTCACGGTTTATAATTTCACAAACGCGTTTCAGCTCTCACACGATATTGGTCGAAGAGGGGTCCTGTTCATGTGTTTCCTGTTTTTGTGACAAGCGCCGCCTTGCTAGCACTCCAGTTGTGAATCACTCATTGCCTTGGTACCTTCGAAACCTTGACGACACAATATAACTGCGCAGTGCATACTTAACTTGGATCTCTGAAAAAAAAGAGTCTACGAAAAAAAAATGTTGCCGGCACAAATTCCTGCTTTACCAAGTCCTCCATCATGGTTTCCTGGCCACATGATGAAGTTTACGCGAATGTTGCCTGCCTTACTTAAACGCACGAATGTCGTTCTCGAGATCAGGGACTCGCGGCTACCGTTGACGAGCATCAACAGAAGTTTGGAAGGTGGGTAGAAAGATGAGATTCATTTTTGTTACATCCACGCGGGTTCGTCTTCGCTATCGTAATATGCAAGCTCTTCGGTAAGGGTGTGCCTGCGACACCCCCGTCAGACACCCGCAAAGCCGTTGTTTCCTCTCTTCATTATCTATTTGGCTCCTATGAACTTGCTTTTGCGGTTCATTCTCATTTCGGATATCAATACTTAACTCGTACTTCCCTGATTCTGCAGGTGCGCTTCGGAAATGGAGGCTTGAACGTGGTTGGGATCCGAGTAACCCGGGACGTCGTCTCATTTCCGTCGAAGCTTGCGAGCACATTGTCGTGCTTAACAAGCGTGATTTAGTCCCAGAGTGGGGTACGGAGGTGAGTATTTTTGCAAAAAACGAATCAAAAAACTCTTGGAGTTGAGCCAAGTTGACTAATCACATCTGATTTCTGATTGCTGGTTCATTCCAAACCCCTTTTTTTTCTCTTTTGCAATCCCGCAGCCCTTTCGTAAGGCTATGGAAAAGAAGTTTCCCCATCAGCGTCTGCTGTTTGCATCGTGGCATAGACCGCGGGATATTCGCAATTTGAGCGAGATCCTAGTAAGTAGGTTGCCCTTCCGTACTTCTTCCCAGTAGTTGGGTATTCTGCCACAGGGATGCTGACCTTCTATCTTCTCTAGATATTGCAAAGGAATATCCACACTCAACGGAACTGAATGTTCTGGTAATTGGCATGCCTAACGTTGGAAAATCCACCCTATTGAATGCATTACGAAATATTGGTATCAAAGGCCGTGAGTTTTTTGTATACTCTCTGCTTCGTGTTAACTCTATTTTTTGCCCTTTAGGGACACCCAAGGCTTTTCAGACGTCAGCCAATCCCGGCATGACGCAAGCGCTCTCCACGAGGTTGAAGTTGTGTCTCGATCCTCTGGTGTATGCGTACGATAGTCCTGGGATCATGTTGCCCTATCTCGGAAGTGGATTTGAGGGCGCAGAGAGGGGAGTTAAACTTGCTCTAATAGGTTTGTGATGCGGACTCTAGGAGTTAGACAGATTCTTGGGACGATCCTAACTTTCCTTTCTTGTAGCGGGCATTAAAGAGGGCTTATACGATAAAGAAGCTCTGGCTGCTTATTTATTGTACCGATTGAATGTAATCGACCCCATCAGTAAGTCTCCGTCCCTTTTGAATTCATCAGTTCACCTGACCACCTGATACCGTTCGGTTTATCTCTCCTTCCATATTTGTCTCTCTTCGAATAATTTATTCATTTATCTCAATGTAGCTCCAGCTTATTTGACACTCCTCCCTGTGGGGTCAACCCCGACGAATGATCTCGATTCCTTTCTCGACTCACTTGGGAGGAGAATGGGAATGCTAAAACTAGGCGGGGAAGTGGACCTCACTCGGGCAGCAGGATATTTTGTCAAATGGTGGCGAGAAGAGGGCGGGCTTTTGTCTGCGACCTCGCGACTCCAATTCCAGCTTGGTAAGAACAGTTCAATGAGGGCATCGGACAAGTCATCTTCTTCGCAAACGGATTTGGAAGGTCAAGATAACATCCGTGGTAATGATCTTGCTTCGGCCAACGCACTTGATCTCCCGATAACGCAAGCATGGGGTTTCGATTTCCAGTGGGAACTGAGGCGAGAGGATATCTTTGTAGAACGATGTCGAGATGAGCTTCTGTCCAGTGGCCGTAGCCTTTCGGCTGTTTCAGACTCTCCAGACAAGACGAGGATGCGTGTATCCGAAATTGTGCAGAAAAAGATGGAGAAGTGTATTGGGGACTATATCGAGAGGTCGGAAAGGGAGGAGACGGAAGAGATGAATGTTAGTCCTACGCAGGTGAAGAAGAAGAAGGTTATTGAGGAGAAGGAGAGAAGGATGGCTAGGAGGGCCGCCAAGCAGAGACGATAGTGTCAACTAAGTGCCTCAATATTTTTCATGCACTGGTTCTGTTGGCCTACGTCAGACTACTCACCCTGGTATGACATCGTCATTGAACTGAATAGAAAGCCAACCAGTGATGGGGGGGTCGCACGACTCGCAATCGTTCATACAACGCTTACGAAGCTTGATTTGATTATACAAATACAATTTTTTAGATTAGCAATAATTCTAGAAATCATCGTAATCTCTTCCACGTCCCCATGCACCACCAGTGCCAGTGCCATACGGATCATCTGCAGTTGGAGCCGCTACCGTACCGGTACCGGTGGTGGCTCCCTCGGCATCTTTGTAAGAGAACTCTCGCTTGAATTTTGCTTCAAGTGTGGATAGTGTTCCGATTAGTTTTGTACATGCTTGTTCGAGTACTTCCTGTGGCGTGATCGTCCCGTCTGTTTGGAGTTTGATAATGAAGTAAGGGTGGAGTGGGTGAGGGACCTTGTATCCTGCGAAGATAACCTGGGGCATAGTAAGGAGTTGACTGTGGCGGTGGAAACAAAGAGTATTAGTCAGGTTTGTGGATGACAAAAGATGGTTTACGAACGCGCGTAACATATTTCCTAGTGTGTGATCTTGTTTGATAATTTTTATTGTTGCTGCGTTTGGGATTTTGGTATCCTCCGTTATTTCGACTGGCTTTTCGCCGTCTTCGAGGACGTATAGTTCGTGACGTGCAGGTTGGTTCATTTGTTATTCGTGATGTGATAGAGAGGACTAGAAAAGAATGAAGTCAGCAAGATTGAAGGAATAAGTTTTGGGAATCAAGTCGATCAGCGACGAAGTTGTGATCATTATGCAGTAAATCACAGACAATAAATAATGTAGTACCATCATGCAAAAGGGAGAATATAAATCCAATTACTTACAATGTCCTCTCGATAAACGAGATGGTAGCGGCCAAGGGTTGTGATCTCTTAAAGAATTTTCATAAAGGGTCTTTATTTGTAACTATTTGTCAACATCCTTTCGAACAGTGTGGACATCGAATTGAACAGACCACCTCATTCAACGTCGAACGGTATCTCAAGGTGAGCAGGAATCTTTCGCTGTAGGGCATCGCCATTTGCGCCATGCACGATGAGGGCTATATGATCCATGTAGTTTGGAGGAAAACGTTGTGGATTTGGGGTGGATGGCTTTGGTAGACTTTGGATGTGATGGCGAACTGCTTAAATGATTTTCGGATGCTAACAGAAATGTTCTTTATCGCTCAATTTTATAGAAGACAATGCCCACCCGGCTCTCAAAGACAAGAAAACATCGCGGCCACGTCTCGGCCGGTCATGGACGAGTAGGCAAGCATCGCAAACATCCTGGAGGTCGTGGTCTTGCAGGTGGTCAACATCACCACCGGTGCGTCTTTGTTTCATCATTATACTGAACAAAGCGTCCTAAAAAAATCCCTACATAGGACGAACTTTGATAAATACCACCCTGGTTACTTTGGAAAAGTTGGTATGCGCCATTTCCACCTTACTCGCAACCAGCACTGGCGACCAATCATCAACGTCGACAAACTGTGGAGCCTTGTCCCAGAAGAACAGAAAAGGGGCTTGACGGAGAACTCGGAGGTGGTTCCTGTCATTGATACCCTGCGATTTGGCTATGGAAAGGTGCTGGGTAATGGACAGTGCGTCACATCTTTTATCACTTTTTCTACTGACCGCTCATAATTCCTTTTATAGACTGCCCAAACTTCCGTTCATTGTAAAAGCACGATTTGTCTCTGCAAAAGCTGAGTACGTTGCTATTATTTTTTTTTCTGCCCCTTGAACAAAAGATTAATCTAATGGTTTTTAGACACAAGATCAAAGAGGCTGGAGGTGTTGTTTCATTAATCGCTTAAACTCTTGTTCCATGTACTACCATGCACTTTCTTTTTCATTCCATGCAACAAGAGATATACATGAATGCATACCTATGTTTTCTCCATTGACACAACTGCTGCGGCCGATATAAAAGGACATACCCGAAAATATTAATTACTCGGCTCCACTTTCCGCGTGTGATTACAACACAACCACAATCTGGACTGCTTTTGTTTATCTTCTGTCAGCCACGTAGCGAGTTCTACCTCTTTTTACAATACCTGTCAGTCAATAAGCCAAGCGCCGAATATGGCTTCAAATAATGCTACCAGCGGCGCTGGTAACCCTGCTGTGGCCACCGATGTCGAAAGTGGTAATCCAGGGACGACTCCTACTCCTCCCGGTAACAGCCTTAACACCAAGAAGTTCGGAGAGCCTCTGTTTGGACCTAGTATTGGATCTGTTAGTAGTGGACCGAGTTGGACGGTGTCTACCGATAAGAAAGTCTTCACAGATGAATTGACAACGGAGACCGTGACAGGCTGGGTTGAGAAGAGTAAAGAAGTAAGTTTGTTTTTCGACCTTGGTGCTCTTCCAATGTTATTATGCCACCGATGAACCCTATGCGGTGCGGTCAGATTTGCGGCTAAACCTGTGTAGTCATGATAATTGCACAGTGGATTCGCTATCACAATCTGGGATGATATTCGACTGCTTGTTGTATACATTGCTCATGTCATTGTCTAGCCGTCAAACCCAACAACAACCCTCCAGGCCCTCGTCAATTTGAAACGACCTACCTTACGACTTTCTCCACTCCAGTCCACCCAGGAAGACTCGGCCAACGCCACTAACCCCGATCAGGACCTCCACCTCCACGGTTTAGAGTTCACTTATGACTGTGATGCCCCGAAATGTGGGGTTCATGTCTATGTCCATCTACCAAAGAACCATCCGGATGCACCACCGACTGGCCATTCGAATTTGGCGAAGCTCCAGGTCTTTGAAGCCATTCAAGATGGCGGCTTTGGAAATAAACTGACAATTGAAGATGGTGCCGTTCTGGAGTTGGGAAGGTTTGAGTCCGTGAACCGCGTTGCATCTGCCCCACCAGCTGAACAGATACGCGAGAAGACGCCTTGTGAAGTTCCAGCACCGGAGGCCACTGCCGGAAGCGAAGACGAACGGGCTGCGACACCATCTGTTCCAGATCCGGCCGCCAATCCCAATGGTGGTGAGGCCGCCGCTAATACCAACAACCCTTCGCGCCGTCGTTTCAGCCACTTTGCTTTCCGTAGGCGCCATTATAATGGCAGTGTTTCCGGTCCCGCTCTTGCTGTTGTTGACGCAGAACGCAACAACAGTAGTGGCGGTCAAACGAACCATCCTGTCACAGAAAGCAAAATATCTGTTTCCTCAAAAAATAAGGACGAAGACGGAGTTAAAGTAACTATCCGCCTTGTGGCCCTTGACGAGCAGGGTACCGAGTTGGCTAGTCCAAATGAGCAGGTTACATATTTGCATATTGTCCGGTTTGAGGCGAAGCCGGAGGTTAAAGATAAGGATGAGAAACTGAAGGCCGAAGATACGAGGCCTTGGGTTGTTCATGTTGTCAAGAGAGAGGCAACGGTAGGAATTTTCAATTCATTATTGTATCAAGTTATTGAGTAAAAGTTATTACTATAGATTGGACCTCACACTTTCCATCTTCATGAAATTTATGGACTTACATCGTCAGCGAACACATCTCCAGCCACAGCGCCCATTGTCTCGCATACCTATCCACCCGATCCATCTACTATCGTGACCTCGGAAGAGGAAGATTCACAATCCGAGTGTCTTCTCTGCCTTTCTTCTCCAAGGGAAGTTGTTTTACTTCCCTGCCGCCATCTTGTGGCGTGTAAGGAGTGTGCGTTGAATATGGTTGAGTACGGGGCAGGTGGAACTATTTCGATTGCGCCTGAGCCAACTACTACGACGGAAGAGACGGCAGGTGGCGGCACTGCGGAGGGAACGGCAGGTGGAGGAACGGAAGACAATGCTCCTGCACCTGCGACAGCGACTACAACGACGCCGACGACGCCAACGACGAATGCTAGAAGGAAGCGAAAAGCCAAAGGCTGGTTTTGCCCTGTTTGTCGAAGGCGTAAGCCCTTTCATGCAACCAGGTAAAGGGGTTTTACTAATGTTTTGAATTAGCATATACCTCAATGCTACGTCTCACGACAAATGCACCACCGGCGCCTATCATGAATGAGAAAAGCGAAGGGGATGCCAGTTCTGACGACGAAGGTGAGACGGCTGAAGGTACGAATTCTAGACCGCCTTCCGGTGGTGCTACTCTGGGTTTCTTCACTGGGGACACTCTCGCCGGCAATGCTGGATTTTTTAGGCCCAGAAGCGGATTTTTAAGGACCTTGAGTGGACTTGGAAGAGATAGGCCTGCTGATATTGAGAATCAAAACCAGAATGCGAATCAGAACCAAGGCCAGAACCAGAACCAGAGCACGAGTGCTAGCAATTGACCTTGTGTTCTTTTCAGCTCGCGATACATGCTTTCTTTGCTTTCTTTTTTTCCTTCCTCTCGACGATTGTGTTTCTTGAACTTCAAATTGAAGATGTAATGTACTTTTTTTTTCACCAGACCTTGCTGCTTGTCTGTGTACTCTTCCCCGATTCTGTATTTGCGAGTCAGTGACCTTCTATATGTAGTCTTTCAGTATTTATGTGGCTCTTCAAAGTACAAATGACCTTGACAACAGAAATGCTCCGTATACCATGACTAATCATTAATCTATATAAAGCACGTGACTGCATCATAAAGCCGAGAGGGCACAACCTTCGATGACTGTCTAGGACGTTCTTTGTTGCTGATTTATTGTTCCTTTGACCGCTACCACCATCTTGTTCCAGAGACATTTACAGTTGAGCTGAAAATGTCAGACCTGGGTCGTGGATTGCCACTTCTGAGTGGCCCGCCTCCTCCCCTTGCCGCGAGTAGCGCCCAACAAACCGCGTGCAGGAAATGTAACAGGGATTTCAATCTCATTTTTACGAGGTCAAAGAGGTGTAACCATTGCGGTGAGTTGTTTCTATGTAGGTGGCATTCGGTCTGACCAAATGCTGGGTTTGGCTACTCTTAGGATATGCTTATTGCCAAAGTTGTACCGATTATCAGGCACTCATGCCCCGAGAGAACGGTTATGATGCTATGAGTGTTTGTGCATATTGCATAGAGTATTTAACAAGTAAGTCTGATTTTATCGCTTCTTCTCGTGCGCCTGCCAGTGGACCAAGAGTGGTTAACTCGGTGTAATAATCTTTGTTAGTTACTGCAGCTGGACGTGCACAGCTAAAATCAATGCCGATGGGCAGATTAAGGAACTATCTCAGGGCATATAATATTTCCACAGATAGAGTGGTCGAGAAGGATGATCTTATTGATGCCATTGTGAAAGCAAGAGTGCGTATATTGCGATTTGATTTTTGTTGATCAACGACTGATGAGCTCTGTAGGGTCTAAATGGTTGTCTCCCTCCTGAAAATGAGGTAAGTGGATCAATTTGCGAGGTGAATGGGACATTTATGAACGACTATGTTGTTGTGTAGGCGTACTACAGGACATACTCTGTACCAAACAAGGCTTCTCCTACTCGATCGAGAGGGCTGTTCGCTGTCAACAGACATGGACAAGCCTCAAGTGCGCCAGAGCCACCACCACCACCCCCATCTCGTCAGACTAGACCTGAATTTGCTAGACCTGATCTAATACCAGACGCTTCTCCTTCCTCTCCGCCACTCCCGCCACCACCCCCACCCCCACGGCAGTGGCATTCAAATTTGTATGATGAATGGTCGCCGCCGCGACGTCAACGACAAGAAGGACCACCTCAGGAAGGACTTCCACAGACACCACCACCACGACGGCGCAATCCTCCGCCTGATCTTCCACCGCCTCCGCCGCCACCTCGGCGTCCTCCTCCACGGCAACAGGAACAGCGACAGGAATATGCACCACCACCTCACCCTATACGCCCGCATGCGTCGTATCCCTATACACCTCCAGATCAATCACCTCCACCGCGACTTTATACACCATCGCCTGACTTCACGTCGTCCAGGTCGACGTCTGGGCCTACCTTTCCTACCTTTGGTGCTACAAGCCAATCTCCACCACAGGCCAATTGGCCTCCTAGGCCGACGACGCCTCAACCTCCCAGACAAGAACCACCTCTACCACCTCGCCCTCGGGCCACATCTACCGCACCCACACCTTCTCTTGATCAGCTGCTCACGATGACACCCGAGGGTATAGGCTCACTCTCAATCGGGACATTGAAAAATCTTTTGTTTGCTAATCATGTGAATGTGGGGAACATCTTGGAGAAGGGAGACTTAGTGAAAAAAGTACTATCTTTAGTGGACGATGAGAAGAGAGAGCGGGAACGACAAAGGCAGGCCACAGAAATGGAAGAGATGGAGAGAATACAAAGGCAGATGGGTGCGAGGGAAGGTGTGGAGGTGGGGTTTGAGAGTGTGCGAGAAACGGCTTTTTCGGCGGTAGTCAATGTGGAAGAAGCATCAGTGCAAAATAGAAGACCCAGTGGTGAATATAGCCAAGGATCTCGCTCAACGGCGGAATCCGTCCCGCCTGTAGCTTCATCGTCACCACCAACAGGGCCATCACCACCACCGAAAGTTGTAGATCGAAATGGGCTGTGTGTTATTTGTCAAGACGAAGAAGCTAATATTGCTATTGTTGACTGTGGGTAAGTTGTCGTGTACTCTTTCTTTTTTTTCGTCATTGTTCGTCGTTTGCTCACCTGTCTACCCCAGACATCTTGCAATGTGTAAAGTGTGCTCTGAACTGGTCATGTCGTCCTCGAGGGAATGTCCCCTCTGTCGAACAAGGATCGTTACGGAAAGAAGGCTGCTCAGGATATTCAAAACCTAAGTCTTCATTTTTTATTCCTTTCCCGTGGCAAATGGTTAAGTGTGGATTCACGTTCAGTTATAGTGCCTTTTTGTCTGGCTCTTTTGTGCTGGTAGCTGGTTTCTTTTATTTCTCTATCAATCCTTGGCACTTACGACATAAGTTATTACTACTCGACTTCTCCTAATCGCCTGAACTGCTTTGTCGTAGTATGAGAATGATCTATTTACTTGGACTTGGTTCGGATGTTGCAGTTGCCGAGGCGCGTATTATGCCGAGCAATAGAATGTCGAAGTGGAAATTTTTCGATTGTTCATGAGACGAAGAAAGTTAAGAATATCATTCCTGGGATTCGCACGTGGCCGGTTTACAAGTTTGTGCAATCTAGGATTTCAAGAATCTGGTGATTGCTGTATTGCAAGAAAGATCCATGCTGAATTAATAGGTTAATGCTAAAAGTGCATGCGCGGATATAAGTAGGTGGTTATGGATCACGATGATACGTGGCAGATGTGGTGGCCATGTCAGGCTGGTGTCCAAAAGATATATTTGATACCCATGGCGGTCATCGATTCGACATCTGGCACCACACTGGAAAACGTGAGTGGAGAAGGGCAACATGAGGCAAGATATCCATGTCGGTAGTAGTTGCTCTTCGCCTCCTTCTCCATTGGGGTATACTTATCTAAAATATTTTTCGGGTTTCTGATAGCAACCGTTAAATGCATATGTTTACCGGTTTTCTGGAAAATAGATGGCAACGCTGTGAACTCCTGCGTTACAATAAGACACAAAGGTACAGAAAATAAATGCGAACCGATATTTGGTCAAAATATTAATATTAAGATCGAACCAGAAAATCTATGGCTGACAACAAATTTTGGCCAATTCAGGGCCACAGAGCGGCGGATTGCAATATCGTCAGTAGCCAGGTGGATGAGAAGATTTAATGTACTCAACCTGGTCTTTTGCATCGGAAATGCCCATGAACTCGTCATTGACGATTGAGTGACTCCACACCGAAACAATCACAGGACATATGAAGAATGTGGGTGTCCTTTTATGCGGAACTTTCAAAATACCTTGCATGGGAATAAAGATGTGGCAAATGGTGTTACTTCTAGTAATGGGAGAGAGCTCACGGGATACAGCCAAGAAATGAACAATGGGGTGGCGGGGGTCAAGGATAAACCGATGCATTTTAGGACTGTATATTTATGTAAGAGGACCAGTCAGTTGATAAATTCGAGAATAGAAACGGAAATCCTACTTGGCTATATAAAAACAAGCACGTCAGGTTGCAGTTAATTCATGTGCAGCTTGGGACCTTTCATTTCGGATAGTTTTTAATACGAATGCCTTTCTATGTGCAACTCGGCACCTCTAGATTCGGGTGTCTTCGGGGTTCTAGGAAGGAGGACAGGATCAGATACATTTTGTGCACACGACCACGACCGCTGCTACTACGGACCAGACCAATAGATCATTCTGATTTATCTAGGGGATATAAAGGGCGATGAAAACGGGCGTAAGATAATTTCCAGATTTTGTGCCATGAAACTTGCCTAGACCACGCAGAAAGGCAACCAGGCCCTCGGTTAAGCACAGAAGAATGACCTTTAAGGGTTCACCATCAGTTAGTTATCCTGAACTTAAGACTCAATCGGATTCAATTACATTCAATTACCAACGGCAAGTCGTGGGCTCCCGAGAAACCAACATAGGTGTGTGATTGCCACTGATTGGGGGAATTAAGGTAAAATAGAAGTCGCGATTTTTCCTAAATAGGATGGTCAGAATGTTATATATGGAGAACCGAGACCAGAGTAGATAAAGAGGAATTGATAAAGCAGCTATACACTTCTGAGAGTGAAACGGGATATATACGGCTCGACAGCAATGTTCAGGTCAGCATGAAGGGATCCAGGACACACCATACACTTATTACAAAATCTGAGGTATCCTTCAGTCACCGAAGTCAGAAGATTTCAAAGCACTTAACAACGTAAGTTAAAACCGCTGGTCATATTTGTGGCTGCAAAGACTTTGCCCCATTGTTTTGAGGCTAAAAACCCAATGTACCCAGAGGGGCATTGAAGTTGCGATCTAGTCCAACATGAAATATCTCTTCTTCTGATGGATCTATTATGTACTTTGAGACTGGAAGAAGACATTGCTGACGATAAAATCCATTGCTGGTGTCGGTATTTCGAAATTACCTTCGCTTTTGTTCAAACAATTTATAAACATAGCTGATCTACAAAATCGGGGAGATACAGAATGGTGCTGAAATTGAGATTCAGCCATCAAAAACGTTGATAAAGTTGGAGGAGGGGACGTTTGTCTAACGGTATGTTTGTGGGCAGAGGCGGCCTGATCTACCCGTCATTTCTAATTATCTCAAGTTTGGACCATAGGCCATAAATAAAAAGTACCCATTGTGGTAGATATTTTTGATGTATAAGTTTTGGACCTGTGCAATTTCGTGAAGTGGCACCTTTGGTATTTCGCAGTAAAGCATCCCAGGACATATGATCATCTAGTAATAGGCTCCAGAAGTCATATGGGATATTTGTAACAAAGGAATCATTTAAAATATCCTACATGTCTCCTATATCCGAATAGCTGGCGAAAGACGTCACACTAAATTTTGACACGCTTTGGATTGGCTCTTTCGTTTGGAGGTGTACCGTTAAGTCCCCACATCTTGTATTTGAAGAGTTATGAAGTTCGAACTGTTCCGGGTCACGTTGATCTGACGTTGATAGTCAAATAAGCGATGGCGCACTTTAACGATTAGTGGGTGTTGTACTTTGAAGGGAACACCTTGAACTAAATTTGACTTGGTTCGTTAACATCTATGGATGACCTCGGTAGAGATCTTGTGCAATTTTACATTTAACTCAAGCATAACCTAAGCACATGAGCACAATAACGCTAGATTATGCCATTTTCGGTTGAGTGGGCGACTTCCTGAACGCTCGAACGTTGTTATCACGGGTCTGATGTTGGTTGCCGGGACTGGCAAAATCTAGTTTCGAACGTGCGATTTCTCGAGATATGATTATTTTTGCCTATCCTCTCATGTACCAGTTGGGTTATTTTCGTCTCCTCTGGTAACATCTCAGCGTTGCAAAAAGTACTATTTCTAACAAGTAAAGTTCCTAATAGGCATAGGAATGGCGCCGTGACGCGGCGGATGACAGAAGATGTAAATGAACTTAGAGATCGTCGCATTTCCAGTTCCGAAAATATAATTTATGCCCCACATGTCCGTGGGTCATGATCAGGTCAAGTGATAATCAAAAGATGACAGCATGACTGATTTATCAATTTTATGTAAGATTGTGCTATTTGGGGTTAAGTAAGTTCCAGTGCTTCGGCAACTTGCAGAACAGTAATTTGCCGGGTTCCGTTTACGTCCCATCGTTGCACTTTTACGAATTGCAGAGTTACGATTTCAATTAAACCGCCATGAGAATTTCTCATCCTCGTCCTTACCACACAGGCCCAAAATATTCATGGTTTCAAGTCCGCCAGGAGACGCTGGAAATGATGGTTGATGGGGAAGAGCTCCCGTGGCACGTTCTGTCTTCCCGTGTGTCCAGTTGCAAACAACTCTTAAAGTGGATAGATGTAGATCCCCGGAATCTTTCGGGCGAATCCCTCGGCAATATCATACAGAGATCTCAGCGGACCTCGACGGAATATAAAACATCTAAGGGCGGCTCATCCTCAATGGCATCGACGTTCTAAAACTTCGCTTTCAAGAGATGAAGTTTGCTCGGTTAGCATTTCATTGACACGTTTTTTCATCGCGTTAATGATGCCTCCAGGGTTTTACAGGATTCTCAGGTTAGTTTGTTAGGCACTTCAGGTTTTAGAAATTTCGAAGTTCACCATCCGAAAGATACCTGAATGGAGGAAAGCGTATATGTGAGCACTCTCTCCTCCTCCCTGAATCAAATATTTACTCGGTTTTACAGCGATTATCGAGGATTGAAAAAGCAGATTACAGCAATCGAGCTAGACCAAGAATTACATCAATTAGCAATTATCAAAAGCGTCGATGAAGACCACCGGCCCCGCTCGCGATCCCAGACACCTCCTCGATTGACGTTTGAAGAGCCGCCAGAGGCCATTCAGCGCAAGCACAATCGGCCATTTTCGGTGAAGTCTGATTCACTAGTTCCACCAGAAGCTGTACGCAGTTCGGTGCTTGGACGTGGTGGTTTGAACCGGTTGTCGTTGCGTGGGTTTCTCCCTAGCTTTAAGCACCCCCAAAGTCGCGGTATGTCTAACATCTGCAACGATCCATACACTTTTTCATACCAAGTTAGCAACCAGTATTGTGGGCAGTGGCTCTGAACGTCGTGCACAAATATTAGAAGGGCTCCCTCTGCACGAGATTCTCGCCTTGCTCACACCACAAGAAGCTACTTTCTTTACAATGCTCGACGTGGAGCTGCAGAAGGTAGAATCATTTTATTCTGCAAGAGAAGAAGAAATGATTGGGAGAGGTCGTTTACTGCAAATGCAATTGAATGAGCTGAACGACCATCGAAATCTTGTTCTGGTTGGTTATTCTTTTCTGTCCGCTGGCGCTTATTTTTTGAGTTATTTAAAGAAGGCACACGGTACGCTTCCATGGGGATCAAGTTTAAAATCTGCCATCATATCAACCATATCAAGCAATCGTACAGTATCACCTGACAGCGTTTCTTCAATACAAAGTTCAGACGTGTGTGGAAATATTTCATATTATTTTACCATTTATGACACCTCTGCAGGCCACACATTCGACGCTTGACACCGTCTTCAGGTTCAAGCCACAGAGCCCAGTTCCCTTAGTGGCATTTAACCCTACTCCGGCTCAACCCGGAAAGCGGCGGGACGTTGACGAGGAGAAAGCTCGGGGACGAAAACTCGAACTGTCCAGAAAAGAGAGCAAGCCGAAACGCAAACCCCCAGGTGCTGGAATGCTCGATGTTGACATGGATGGCTATTTATCTGCAAAAAGGAAGTTGAAGAAGGCCGTGTTGGAGCACTATAGGTGAGTTTTTTCTCGAAAGGCGAAGCCTGGCTAACGTTTGTGCAGAGGATTGGAGTTGTTGCACAACTACCGAGTAAGCGGTGTTGGTACTTCGTCCCTGGCCTCAGCACTAAAACCCCATATAGGTAATCAATATTACGGGTTTCCGTAAGGCCGTTAAGAAATTCGAGAAAGTAACCAAGGTATACTATTAGCCTCCTATCCACATCCATGCTTAATTTAGATTTATCAGATCGAGGTGCAACAGCAATATATGATGGAGAAGGCAATTTTGTTTTTGTATTAGAGACGACCTTTATTGAACATTGGCATCTTCCAGGTGGAGAAGAGTACGTTTGCATCTAGCGAGGCAATCAAGGAGATGATGACAGAAATGGAGGACAAATACGCCAACGCTTTTCGTATGTTTACATTTTACACCATGTCCACTTGATGGATTGACTCGAATTTACCAGTGAAAGGTGACAGGAAAAGGGCAACTAGTCGCCTACGAGCCGGTGCAAATGCTTTACGGACGCACCATTATAGTGTATTCAGGGCAGGAGCGTACCTGGGCCTTGCACTACCAGCTTTGGTTGATGGTCTCGTTAAAGGTCAGTATTTCACTCTACCTCTTCGTAAGTTCCTTCGCTTAAAACTTGCTCCCTAGCTTGCCAGGATTCTACGATTTCTGAGAAGTCCACACTGCTTTTCCTGTTCGGAGTCTTTCTCGTGCCAGCGGTGTTTTCTTTGCTTGTCGGCCTTAACTTGATGGTGTGGGCATCGGCGAGGATCAACTATGCGTTTATTTTCGGTGATGTCCATCTTTGTCTTATTTGGGACGCTAATGTTAATTTGGAAAACAGAGCTCGAAGTTCTATCTCGCATCGACTACCGCCAATACTTTGAGATTCCAGCCATCTTAGTTTCCTCCCTTATCTACGCCTTTTGGCTCTGTTTTGCACAGATCGGTTCCCCGCCGACTCAGCTTCCCGTTCCCATCCAGTCGAAATTATGGCCCTTGTTATGGCTCGTGTTCGCGGTTGCGTTTGTCATCAACCCATTACCGATTATGCATAGGAAGTCGAGATATTGGTTTGTAAGAAAGCTGGGACAACAGTTTCTCTCTGGATTGCGGCCAGTCGAGTTCACAGACTTCTGGATGGGGTAAGGGTCAGACCTCTTTTTGTATTGTGATCATCTCACATTTGTTTGTTCTGCCAGGGACCAGTTGTGCAGCATGATGTTCTCTCTGTCACATCTGCCCACCTTCGTCTGTGTCTATACGTACCATTTCATGAGTAATTCCTTTCCGGCCAATCTCAATGTTACATGTGGCACTCCAACCAACATGTGGGCAGCCGAGTTTATCTTTTCCTCGCTGGCGCTTGTGATGAGATTAGCCCAGTCGATCAAGCGTTACAGTGATTCACGGCTCCATATGCACTTGGTCAACGTAAGTTTGTTGTTAATATTATTCCATCCATTTTCTGAGGGATTCCATCAGGGAGGAAAATACCTGTCTTCAATTGTGTCAACGTTCTTCTACTTGTATTGGAGGCGCAGTATGTCTTCGGTTTTTATCAAATTGGCCCTCAATATCTTATAACTACTCACAGCCCATGGTTATGGGACATCCTTTGTGCTATGGTGTCTATGCAACACCTTCGCTTCGATTTATGGAGGTGCTTGGGTGAGTTTATGTTCTGATGTGGATCATTTTGATCATGAGGCTAATTTATTCCATCAGGATCTACGAATGGACTGGTCTCTCTTGGGTATCCGCAATACAAACCATCCGTTTTTGAGATCAGACTTGATATACAATCATACCTTTGTGAGTCTAACTCTCCGTCGTGGTAAATTTTTGAGCTGATGGGTCATCTTTCATATCAAGTTATACTACATTGCTATTGTGAGTTTTTCTTGTTTTCCTTTATGGCCGTCAATAACGATTGGCTAAATCGTTCAGGTTACGAACACACTATTAAGGTTTTCATGGCTTCTGTACATTCCTAGTCAAGGACCCGATATGTTGTTGCGATCTTTCATTGTTGCTGTCCTGGAGATGTTTAGGAGGTGGCAGTGGAATTTCCGTATGCTGGTTCCATTTTTTGAGCCCTCTGCACTGAAACTAACATTTGTGATATGTAAATAGTCCGCCTAGAGAACGAACACTTAGGCAACATCGATCAGTATCGTGTTACGCGGGAGGTCCCTTTGCCATATTCGTTTGATGGAATGGATAGAGACGAGGACGAGATCGAAGATGAGAAACGATTCAAAGCCAACGTTCAGAGAAAGAAGAATAAACGCAACAAATGAAGCGACGAACAGAAGGACTATTGGTTTAACGGAGGTATTTTTATGTTTAATTTACGATTATACAAATGGCGGCTTTATGGCTGGCGGGGGCAAGTTCTGCGCTAATTTTGAGAAAGTGTATTGTGTCATGTTCATTGCTATTCTACTTGATTGTTACAATTTCTGTTTGTCTGCACCATCTGTAGATTTGTAGTTTGTGGTATCCGTACTTGGTTAAAACTTGAAAACTTTAGATGAAAAATTAGATTTAAGTGGTTCCTTGACTCCACCAACTGGCATAGGCATAACAAGCACACCCACCTTGGACAAACTTTATCCTTTAACTCAGAACCTACTTAAACGCCCGCGAACGTTGATGACCGGGACTGCTAATTTTCGATCGATCATAAATATGCGTAGATCAAGTATGACGTCATACTGCCCGTTTTTCGCCTTGAAAATGTGTATAAGGACCAACTTGGGTCTTGCGCGGAAATACAGTAATAGATACTTCGTTATGTTCATGTCCGTATTGAATTTTGAATTTTGAAGGAGAGCTTGTACCAATATGCAACGACAAATAGTCTTGGTCCAAAGTTAGCACAGCTTCCACCCAAGAGTTCTTATGTTTTGATGCTACAAGGATTACTCCCCAAAACATCATAAGAATAGCCAAGGCAGATCCGGAGTAAATTAAAGACTTCTTTTCGTTGCCACATGCCATTTTTTTGCCCTCTTCCTCCGGCCACGGACAGCATTGCATCGAATTGACGACTCTTGAACACCTTAGGGCAACCTACTACGATCCTTTCCGCAACTGGGAATAGTTGGGCTAAATTAAACATTGGTTGATGTAGGTTGTCAACACAAATGATAGTAGATACAGTGGCCTGAACATTACCATGCCCGCATTTCCTTGATAGCCAACCTTCTGCTACAACCGTCATGAATAACTGTCCTCAAACACCCTCCAAAAACTCCACGGATGCCCAAAACAAATCAGTAGGTTCTACCAAACTGGGTCCTGATTCATTTCAATTAGCCCCTGATGCAAATTTTCCTGATGTCATTTTCTATCCACTTGAATACAAAACTCATATCCGCACGTCCACGAAAGACAGACGGACAAAGATTCAAAAGAACTTTCAACGCCGTTCTCAAGGGTCATTCATCTACCTGCGAAGCGCTCACAATACAATAACATGATGGACGATGATGTCAATCCTGATAGTAGTGCTACCGTTCGTTGAACCATCTTTTTCTTACATTCTTTTTGGGTCTGATATTTCAGAAATCTAAATTCAGGTAAAGCGCCTTCAGAGTCGTTCCAAGCACCGAAATCATCCTTACTCGAAGGTGAACCGCGATCCCAGTTTCAAACGACAATTAAAGTTGCAACCTACGGTTGATGTTGGATTGGAATTTGGCCATGGAGCGAGCAACCCCGCAGCAGCCACATCTAAGAACCAAGTTGTAACAGAACCTATACACGCCCAAGCAACTTGCCCAACACCAGTGTTATCTCCGAACGAAACGAGGAGATCATCTCGAGTTAATCACGCTTCAGCCAATTTGTCTTCACCCCCACATGACAATCGACCACAGAGATTCGTACCTTTTGCTCAAAACAACGACAACGTTAACAAGAGAACCTCATCATCCAATAATTCAATATCTAATGTTATATTAAACGCTACCCAAGCAAGCTTTGCGATTCTTGGATATGGGGTAAGCGATGCAAGAGGGCGGCAAACTTCCGGTGATGTCGGGTGCAGAGACGAGGTGACATCCGAATGGTCGAGTGAGGTTGGTCTCACCAACACGGCATCCAAAGCTGACAAAGTTGACAAACGGATGCCATCAACTTCGACCTCGATATCGGTGGCAACCACGACAGCGCTCATGACAGACGAAAGAGCGGTGCATGAGAAAAGACCTCGCATGTTCATGGAATCGCCAAGCCGACATGTTGAACCGCTTCAATCGGATGCCAGCAAAGGCAAGATGATCGAGAGGGAACGTCCTTCATCGTCTCTGACGGGCAACTGGAACTGCACAGAGCCTCTCCCAGAAACTTTCCCAAAGATGGTAGTGAACGGATCGGATGTGATTGTGAAAAGTGACAGAAAGCCAGGTTCTATCCCGAAAAAACCAGTGAGAGCTCTGCCTAGGTTGCCTCCAGGAGAAGAAGTTTCGAGATCGACCGAGTCAGCCGCCTCCTCGCTTGCACGGAGCATTCCAGGCCATTCTGAATCCACCACGCTGGAACCTACCCCGACAACACCAACAACATCAAATCCAACACATTCCATTACGAAAGAGCTGCACGCATCCGGGTCTGCTAAAATGGGCGGCAATGACAAGGACAATAGCGGCGCATTACGTGCCACGAGGACGGCTGATAACAAAAACCTCGTGGCCGACACACAGTATGTTGTGTCAAAAGAGCTTCCTGCGATTTACAACATGAACGCAACCACCAGAAAGATGCAACCTGCTATGACCAACCTTCCAAGCACATCCAGCAAGATTGACGTCGATGATCCTATGGCTCCTGCGTTCATCGGCTCCAACAGCCCCACTCCCACACTCACGACAATTCGTCTCCCTCCTATTCCTCCCCGAAAAAGAACGCCCATACCGCCAAAACCACCTCGCCTTTCAATAGGCGCGATTGACCGGCGCGTGAGCTTCAACAATCTCTTGGAAGGTGGTTCAGGCCGTCTATCACCGAGTGTCATTATTCGGCCGCCGCCTTTGCCGTTGTTAAACCTTCCTATGTTGATGACGCCGGGTGGAAGTATGACGAATACGGAGGACGCTAAGAAGGATGCCAAGAGCGAAAGCGAACGATCGAGTTTGATGAGTATACCTGCGTTACCCTTGCAAGGCTCTAGCACGGGTACGGCAGGGCATGAAGAAGTAGATGATATCGAGGAGGGTGACGAGGAAGACGAAGACGAAGAAGCGACGAGTAGGCCTGGCCGGTCTAGTTTCGATAGTGAGAAGAGTACCGAGGACGAAGACGATCGCGATGTTGCTGACAGGTTATCTTTGTTGGCACCGAGTGAAGTGAGTCGATCGACGTCGAGAGCGTCTTCGTATGAGACCGCACGAGCAGAAATTTCGCCTACGACATCGGAATTTGGTCATGAATCTTTTACTCGACCCCTTAATAGGCGATCCCCAAAACCTTCGCAGGTGGAGGTGGACCCTTCTCGGTTCGACCTTTATCATCCGTTCCTGAATTCTCCCGGCATGTCGTATCCACCAAGTTCAAAGGCACAGAGACAAGGTTATGTGGATATTAAGGGAAAATCGAAGCAGAGGGAGGAAGATTATCTTAATGAAGACATTTTACCTCATACGAGGGATGGCACAAACTGGGACTCTTATCGTCAGAGTCAGGATGATGGGTATACCCGTGGTGACCGTGGTGCAGTTCTCAGCAACACTTCGAAGGTCGTTTCCTCGATGGATTGGTGGAATAACAATCAGCCCTGTCACACGGCGGTACCACCAGTACCCGTACCTGGACGGAGTGGTAATACCGCGGGTACAGATAACGCGACCGAACCACTGGCTTCTCGAACGAGCTTGAGCTTCGTAACATCCCAGAGTG
>JAIUJM010000053.1:0-37018 GCA_026262225.1 Inosperma sp. D86
CGCCCTTTTTTTTTTTCTTTCTTGGCCCTTCGGTGGTGTATATCGGAGTCAGAGTGTGGAATACTTCCGATGAATTCATTGTATTAGGTGAATATTGTTGAATTCCTTCAAAAGTCTGTGTCAACGGCAGAGCCTTAACAGGTCAGAGGATTGAGAAACGGGGGATGAAGGTGACATTGATTGTCTGCAGCTGGTAAGAATAATTTCATACAGCCTGCGGCCAAACCCTAAATTGGGTGACACTTGTCATCAATTTAAAAGTATACATGCACTTATTCGAAAGCTTTGACTATTCACGACGAGTAGTGCTAAGCCAGGTGTACCACAACAATACATCTAAACGAACTTGATCCTTATGCTTCAATTTTTTGGATGAAATATTCCCGTGTCGGAGCATTGGTTGAAGGTCTTGAAGGAATGGAACATCGGTAATTGGAAGAACACTCTTCGTGAGATTTATACAATTCGACAGATTGGAGACCTTCAATCCAAACAGTTACCCAACATTGTTTCTTGACACACAGAAAGACAGTATACATACCTGGTGTGGACATCCAGAGGGAATAAAAAGAGCGTCACCGGGATTCAGGATACATGTCCAAGGAATTGCACCGGCTGCTGCAGCATCCGCAAGACGGTCCTTTCCCAGATAATACGACGCCCGTGATAAGGGGCCACCCAGCTCGCAGTCAGAAAGAGGGGCGTTAGGGTCTAGAAGTTTGCATAATAACGGAATGCTTGAACGCGGCCAAATATCCCATCGAGCGCCCTTCTTTGCATCAGACGTCATAGCCTGAGAATGAAGAAGAACGTCGACCTTCCCTGTGAAACTTACTTGTAGAAATTGTGAGCCAGTCGACATGGAATCCCTCTCTGAGGCTCCTAGCAACGGCCCTACAAGAACTCAATATTCAACCTAACTCATAGAGGACAAGTGGCTAATACGTATACTTACCTAAATTAGGGGCTATGTGATTCTTGGGCAAATGAGAAATCAAATTCAGAGGGCCTTGAGACGAAAGATATTGTGGGGAAACCCTTTGCAGAAAGTGCTCGAATTGTTGTGCAGCATCTTCGCTTGGATAAACCTAAGAGATTTTAATAGTATAATGAGGGTGGAAAAAGGAAAACACCATTTACCCTGAGATGACGAGGCCATGCGTGTCCTTGTTGCCACTCCTGAAAGTAGTCTTTGATGGTGGCTTTTGTCGCATGCCAGAGAAAGCCGTCGAAGTGCTTGAATACGCATTCTTCGTCCATAGCCAGGTCAAAAAGTTGACTTGGATTGACGCGAAGTCCGGCCGCCTCGTTCACGATAAATGGGGTGCGTTGAACCCATAAGCCGATGAAATTTTCCTCCGTTAGCTCGCACAGTTTGTATCGAAGAATTGCGTGGTGTCGATCATCAATACCACTGTCCTCCTCGAGTGGGAATTGTACAGGAACTGCATGGTCAGAAATATCGGTTGTTGCAGGTACGATTGTCTTCAAGTCGACAAGAATACCCCGAATTTGCCACTCTGTGAAATATGATACCGGAAATACCCAACTCTGAGCATGTGCTATAGGACATGGGGAAAGCGAGCTGGGTCTTTCCCGAGCTGACACCATTGCAGAATAGCATGGAGTGCAGACTTCAAATCCACAATAGGCACAATACCAAACCCCGAAAAAGAGTGCTGTATAACAGATATCTGTAATGGTAATCCGTCAACGAGTCCTCATTAGGATAGATGTGCTTACCACAGGTAGAGTAGACATCTGAGAGCAGGTTGCGGGTATGCAAGTGGTTGTGTTGTACGTGTTTCAGTTCAGCTTCAAAACTTAACTGAAGGGAATTTGCTACTGCCAACTATCCAAAATGAGTAATCAGCCGAAACTGTTCACCAAAAGAAAATTGAATCGTTTAACTTTCAAGACGGCGAGATGTTTTTCATTTGGGATTGGGAGCCACGGATTATATTCTAAGAGTTCATACCATGCCTTTCTTGCAGAGAGAAGCGGCGACAGAGATGATCTGAAACACTCCGGTGTGCTGGGATTCGATGGCTGAAAAAGCCTGAAATTGATGAATCTGCAGCCCGTCACCAACGACGTTCCACCCGGGTTGAGCAAAGCATCCTGGAAGCAGGTCAGACATGAACGGTGCATTGGGTTCGCCTGGCATGCGGAGATCTGGATAGTAGGGCCACTACATACTATATCCCAACTTCTTATTGCCCATGTCTTCGAGTGTCCAGGTCTGAAAGCAGCAAAGATGCGGATGTTAGAGGTATAGTCAAGCACCAACTAGTCAATATCACGGAGTTATTAAGGAAATGCGGGCCATGGAAAAGCACACGCACTGCAACCGAAAATAATCGCACTTTATGCAAATTGATTAGAATTTATCAAGGCTGAAACTAAAGATCCTTACCACAGTGAACGTCGACACTATACACCAGGCTGCCATTCCATACATCGTGTAGGAACAAAGACTCTGTAAAATGTAAAACATTACGACATAAAGATGGGACTTGTAACCTACGGTTTTCTGTCATGATTGCGAAGCGACCACTCTCGCAGAACCCAACATAGACGGGTGTAAGTGGATCTGGAGCCTTTCTGTAGATGTCGATTTTGGGAATGTCCAGCAAAGACATAGAGGACACTTTGAAAAATCGAGTTCCTACGAGTGGATCGTTGATAAGGAGGAGGTCGGTTCCTTGTGAATATGATACGTAACAGCTGTGGATTTATGAGAGACTTGCAGAGATGAAAAAATTCCAACCAACGGATGACAGTCCAAAGTAACCGACTGGATGAGCCTCTCTGTAGCAGTGTCTACTACAAATCTTCAGGTAGGATTCATTAGGAAGGAGTGGTTGGTGTATCAAGAAGTACTTACATCCATTTCAATCTGGAGCTTGCGATGATGAGGCGAGATCGCGATACTAACTGAAGTGCGGTGATGATTCCATTCGTTAATCCACTTCCAGAAATCTTAGAAATGTCGATAAAATTGTAGGAGTGCCCTGCTTAAAAGAGTTATTGTACATTTTGGTGAGAATTCTAGTATCAATCCCCAACCTTGATTTGCAACCTCTCGCATATAAATGCCAGTGCCAACCGATGATGCAATTAGGTTGTTGAGAGCAGTAAGAACACCGTAGTCCGCTGGATTATCTTCTAGCTCAGTATGAGCTAGAACCTCGTAGCTAGTGTCTCTACACAAGTTTTCCTGTGCGGTCCCAGTATTTCGGAAGAAATAATGCATGCCATTAACGCAGAGGACAACCAGGTAGGGTTTCCCACCAATCTGGAGGCTTGATAACTCAAGCATCGAAGAAGGAAGTTGCAAGTTATGGGACCTCGTCTTGGTTTCCATGTCCCACATTGAGAGTCTCTCCTTCTCTAAGGTTCTCTGTCAGGTCATTATCGTAGATTCGTAACATGAAGGTCCTCACCAGCAACAACGAGACTGTTTGAGCCCAATGGCCAGTACAGAAGCTTTCTAACCTTTCCTGGAAATTCACCTTCTGTTCCCATTTGTAGGGTGCAACCGCGAGTCGATGTAGAGGTGTCCAGAGAATGACGCTTTGGCCTCGATCATCTGAGTTGATATATCTCGGCTAACTTTAACGGTCAAACTTTGATTCCTCAAGTCCAACTTCAGTAAAAGTTCTTCAATGCTTTGGTTTGTCTTCTTAATTGAGTAGTCGTACGACTCTTATTTCTTTGGTGACAGGAGTATCTTCTTGACTTCTGGAAAACCAGTTGACGTCAACAGTCCGTATGGGATCCGTGTCAAAAATGCCGCGTTGAATAACAACATCACGGATTTCGGTAGAACGACGGTCAGACTGGATTATAAGAGCCCAAACATCAAGGATGGAAGTAAGAGTACGAACATGACACTGTTATGTAGCCTAATTCCTGGAAAGGTACGTCGTTTCCTCGAGTAGGTGATTGTCCCTCAATTTCAGTAGATTGAACACGCCCTCCTTGACCTTGAAATATCTCCTGGGGAAGAATGTACGTTTAGCGTCATTGGAAATAAGTATGGTCCTTCATTTAAAACGCTTTCTATACTTCCAGTGTGCTGAATTGTACTTTCAGTGACATATATGTGGCAGGCATCATTGGTGCGCTATCTGTCCAATGGATCTAGCTGAATGAAAATGTTTTTTCCTTTACAGAGGGAAAAATTACACCGATCGAGAAACCATCCATTTTAAGCCCAAAATATTCCAATAGCCCTTCGGCAACGACCTCACTATTACTACCAGGCTCACCTCACAGTGCCCCAGCTCTTCATTATCAGGAGAAGCAAATAGGATCGGTTGGTCGACCCGTGAAAAATAACGACATAGTGTCAATCTGGTTTGTTGGAAGAGTACAAAACATATTGGGTAGAGTCTTTGGTAAAACAGATTCCCAACCGGTGAGTTTCTTAACTTTTGGTGATGAACGAGGAGTTGCTTAATGAGCTCAGTACACATTTACGGTGGGGTCGCCCAATTCGATGTCAGGTAAGGCATTTATTTGCCCAAAGGTTTGGACCACATATGATCATCGAATGAGACAGGATTATCAAGAGGTATCATTGGAATGCGCGTTGGCGGCGAGCGCCGTATTTTCATTTCCGCTGAAGAAGGTTTCGGGGAGAACGGCGCTTCTGGCGTACCACCAAATACTGATCTTGTCATTGGTTTGTCGTTCAACTTCCAATCGGGGATTCAAGTTCATCCCCCTCCAGATGTCCAACTAAAAAAAATTGAAGGCGATGATTTAAATCTTGTTAATGGAGGCAGAGCGGATTTGTTTGGCGAAAAACCATCCTTGTCACAGCAGAAATTTCCAAGTCAAGCCAAAGGTGACGAGCAGATTGAACACATTTTATAACCGAGGTCACTATGTAAATGACGATATAAGGAAAGAAATATAAAAGATTGCTACGTGGTCAATTGCGATTTACAGCCTCGAAACCCAACCTTAGGACTTGATACGTAAAAATGAAGTGCTCCAGACTTCTTTTTTCAACTCCATGCACCCGTCTTTCAGTGATTCGATTATGTTTACGGTTGGAATTGGGCTGTTGATTAGCAATGGTTCGGCCGCCTGTGCTCGTAATTCTTCTGCACCTGTCTGTAAGCTTTCCAGCTGAAGCTGTACATCCAACACGAAGGAACGCATGAGCTGAGTGCCTCTCCCAACCCTATTCAACATGTCAACGCGTTCTCGAGCACCAGACAGAAGAGTGCGATGCCCGCCCAGTTGGGTCCAGAACCGACTAAGTATCTCGCCGAGTTCTTGATTGGCATAGACAAGTGCCTCGTCGTAAATGAGGTTGACAAGAACTTCAATATAACTGTCCAAGACTGCAATTGCCTCTTGTGTTTCACCATTTAGATGGGAAAGATCGCGGTTGAGGGTGTCAAACGTATTAATGGTGTGAAGAAACGCGCCTTGGAGTCGTTTCTGGTTACCTTCCAGTGAAGTTGGTGGAAGAAACCATAACCCCGATCTCCAGTCATCTGAGGCTACACTTTGCGCTACCTCTATGGTAAATTCGGAAGCTGTAAGTATTCTATATGCTTTTCAGCAAATGCAGAGCGCTAGAATATCAGATCACATACAAGGTGATGGATGACAGAAGCTTCGCAGTATACTTCTGTAAGCGGCGTGCGCTTTCGCGAGCTGCAAGGCGAATGGCACCGAGATGCGATAAGATGGCCTCTTTGTTCTTGAAAGAGGAACCCTTTAGTAGAATGGCCATATCGTCGAGAGAAAGCACAATATCTCTAATGTCCCGCCCATACATTGGTGTTGAGATGCTGGACGCAATAAGTTGTTTGTAAACACTGAATTGCTCGTCAAGAGCAGATGAGATAGGACGAGAAGCCGGTGTGCTCCCACTGTTGAATCGTTTTTGCAAATGTTCCGACTCGCAGAAGGGGAGCCTCGCCGCTCCTGGAATCCCACAAGCGATGGCAATCGCCGTTTTAGACTTGGTGTCCAAAGCCTCCTGCAGACCTCGTGCGACGACGATGGAGCAGAATTCTGTGTCCCTGAGGAGCGGAACAGCGCAGACAGGCACTATGACATAGGAGAAAACGGATTTCAGGGCTGTAATGAACAAAACGAAGACGATACTCAGGATGAGACCAGTCACGATAAGAAGGCAAACCTGCCCCGAATGGCGGATACTGAGAAGCATCTTTCCTGGCTTTTGTGATTGACGAGTCGGTCATCATTTATTAAACAGAACGTCGATTGTGATACAAAGGCCGTGTCAATGACTTTGTTACGATATAAATAACCACTCTTGTTTGATATGCATCAGATCAGACCGCAATGGAATCCGACACATTTCTGATGATATGATTATGCTCATATGTAACCAGCTCTATGTTAGTTTTCCATCACGGGCAGAGTTATGAATCGGATACACAATAAACTCAAGAGGACATCAGCACCGTGCAAGGAATTTTTTCGCTGTGCATCGTGAGAGTCGCCTTTCCTTCTCTAGGCAGAGACGACGAGGGTGGTCTCTCGTTTGTGGGAGAGATTGGTTCATTGATCTTGACCTTGTTATCTGAACTTGGTTACAACGCTTTTTTTTACCAACTTGTACCTGTCGCTAGCCGTATTCTCACACCTGGTTTTATTTTATGCAAAGATTTGTTCTGACATGGTGAAGATTGGCTAGAGGTCAATAACAATTGTTAATTTAGGACAAATCCGGTGGAAAACGCTTAGCGTCTTCTTGATTTTATGATGCATTAATTGTTTCAAATGACCCTGGTGAATATTTTAACCTGAGACTTTATAATGAAATTTGCCCTTGAGTGCTTAATCTAGACGGACCATTCATCGTAGCTTCATGACCATCGCTTATCAACCATCCACTGCGAGGACCGCAACCCAGGTCTTTCTGTAGTAGTTTATTGCCATCAGTCGAACTTGGTCACAGTTGACCGTTTCCAAGTTCCATCGCTGCAACTCAGAATGCTGGATTACTTGCGCACCCCATTTCTAGAAAACGACATGATCATACTGAGTCAGTGAACAGGAATAAGACATACACAAGGCCGCCCATCCTTCCCATCTCTAAGAATCTCCGATACGCTCAAGGCAATGAGTTTCGCAACATGTTTGCGTGTCACGTGACGCCCATCCTTATCCATGCAAGAAATGCACGTCGCGTGTAACTGCTTTCCAGGCCACTAGTTCAAAGACGGGTAAGTACATTCTAGGTCATGATGGGTATAAAACTGACATCAATAATCAAACGTGTCTGCCTCCAACCTTGACTCATGAAAACTAAGTCTGAGTGATGGTCCAACTCGATTTTCTCTTGCAGCAAATCCATTATATAGGGACCCGGCTTTCCACCCCGATAGCTGAAGGGGACGCTCGGCAAAAACGGTTTTGTAAGATAATTGGGTAAGCGCGGAACAATGGTGACAATGTCCTGATGTTTTTCACGTGTTGCGATGTACGTGCCATCAATTATAGACTGCGGGGTTGGGAGAAGATTGCAGGTGTATAATAATTCAAATCGACATCCTGGTTGGAGATTGCCAATGTCGTACTTTGGGAAACAATTAAATTTTTAGGAATTTATATGGCAACTGAATTACTTACCGTGTCCATATCACGAGACCTCGAACAATCATCCCCTCTGTGACCCACATTCAAGAGATCTTTGGGAGAAATACATCCACCTTTGGGATGTCCTTGAGTCAGGTGCAGGTTCAAAGACATGGCTGACCACTTTCTGGGAATGAATGCTATAGCTAACCAGCGAGCTTGTCATTTATGTTTCAAAAATACTATACGGGATGTTGAACCTTCCCTCTAGTGGAAACAAAGCACAATCTTTGCATTGCAGTGACGATACCGGACTTGTACCGGACAAAACTAGCTTTAGAACCCAGCTCAATGTAGCCATAGTGACGTCCAAAATTTTATTCTCTGAATCACTTATTCATCTACCATAGGACGGAGAATTTGGTTGTGATGGTCATTTAAGGTACACCATTATCTATACATGTAATCGGATCTAAGTTTAACATAAGCCGGTAATCAACCTAAAAGCTTGGATCATTTTGAACAAAGCGTTGTATAATAAGATTTATCTAATTAGTGCTCAAGCTGCTGGAATCGTTGTTTTCATGATCAAGAAAATGACATTGTTTTCTCAGTTCCTTTGTCCACGGATGGTACTATGATATCATATAAGTACGCTCCAGAACTTTGTTGTCATACTTAGTTTATGTTTTTATTCGAGGACCCAATTAGTGCCCTACACCAGTTTCGCAATTGGTTTTTCCTTGTTCTCTCCTGGGTGTACAGTATACGTCCTTCAGGGCCACCTCACATCCGGTTCTCTATATGTCTCTTTCATGCTATCTTTTGTCGTCGTTTCGTTTCGTGCTACGTCACATAAATCGTAGTCCTGCGTGAACAAGTAGAAGTCCCTATTTCCTGTTTCCTCTCGTCCATGCACCTAACTACAGGTGGATGACGATGATTTCCCCTTGATCTTTGAAGTGAAGCCCAGCATGTGGAGACGTCAGGCACTTGGTCAGGCACAAACCAGTGTCATCTGTTGATTTAGATCTTCCGCTGTTTCGATGCAAAGCTTTTCTTATTATGTACAAGTGCGCTTCGTTAATAGGGATCTCAATGAGTCTCCTGACCAGTACTATTTAAATCTGCATTCGCAACAGCCTCCTTCCTCAACATCGAATTTTTCTGTAGGTCCACGTCAGTATAGTAAATTATGACATGATCCTTTGAATGAAAGGCCGCACAAATTTTTCTTGTTCGAGATTGGTGCGTAGGTCGTTTATGAGGTGATGGGCAAGGGCAATACGATCTTCCAATAATTCGACGTATGCGCCTAAATCACCTCCATCAGCCGATTTTTTCTGTCTGTAATGAGGTCAGCTTCTAGGATGAATTCCATACTGTAAACCTGCCTTTGGTTGATTGCGTTTCTTTGAGACAAACTCTCTTTTGCCTCCAGTAAGTCAATGAGCACGGTATCGTTATCGAGTTCAGTGATTGCTACTTTGGATTTCGAAGACATGGGTGCATGTAGGTTTTTTGTAAATTGAGCTAATCCTCGACTATTATTTATCATTAATTAGGGTAGCCATTGTCCTGTAATACGTACCATTAGTCTTTGATGTTTATTCTTATAGGCGATCAATGATCGGGTCAATCATCAATGTGCACAAAGCTCAGACAAAGGCAAGACAAAGGATAACAAATAGTTGCACTTGAGACAAATGACAATCGGTTCCTTTGTATCATCAGCGCTTTGATCCACTAACCGCCCTTATCACCTCTCCGTGCATAATATGCCTTACTTATAACTGGTATCCACCCCTGTTACTACTATTCAACGTAACGATGTCGTCCTTGTGGTATGCTTCCTCAGTTCATCCAGAATTGGACTGTTTCCTAATTTTTCTCGTGCTTGAAGGTGCCATGCTCTTGAACCTGGGAAACCCACCACGTTTTCGTTTACAAGCCCACTGGTAATAAAGAACGCATCTCTTGGCCATAGTATCTGCGACACAAAGTCTCGTACTTCTGTTCAAATTCGATATACAGAAGCAGCAGGAGAAAAAACAACTTTCCTCTGTTCGCTTATCCCAGGAAAGGTAGGACAACCCCACCTCAGCATTCTATCTTTTGCTAATTTCACATCAGTCCGAACAATTTTCTCTTCATGTCACCTTGGACGCTGGTGTCCATTACATTGCCGAAATTATTGGCAAAAAGTTCGTTGCATGATTTATTAAGAGATTGGTATCTAGGCATTCATATATTGACAGCATCGTCTATTTGATTGGGACTTATACAGGTGTGTCTTATTAATACAAGCCATCGCTGGCAGTCAGGCTGATTTCACATGGTAGAGACCGATAAACGGCCAAGCACGTCGACACCAAAACCTCCTATGGAAAT
Source organism: Inosperma sp. D86 (assembly GCA_026262225.1). Taxonomy (NCBI): domain Eukaryota; kingdom Fungi; phylum Basidiomycota; class Agaricomycetes; order Agaricales; family Inocybaceae; genus Inosperma; species Inosperma sp. D86. The sequence continues at coordinate 9,967 of JAIUJM010000053.1, forward strand.
CCGTTTGAACGTGCAACCTCCGCCTCCTTCTGGTCCCACACTGACTTTACAAGATATAACTTCCCCCGAAAACATAAATAATCCATCATCTGAGGCACCTACACAGCCCATACTAGTCGTTGAACCATTGGCCAAAAAGAAGACAGGACGCCCTGCTGCGTCTAAGGTCAATCGGGTTGCACCCGCCTCTAGAATGGCCACTCGTTCAACCACTTCCGTCGGGACAAGATCTAAGGTTGCATCTAAAGTTACACCAACTACGACGTCCGAGCCGAGCGGAAGTACAGTTGCGCAGCCCGCCCGTCCTATAAAGGACGTGCCAATCCATCTCTTCCAGTCGCCTCTGCTAGGTACCATACCGACCATCGCATCTTTGGCAGTTGAACCCGCCCCGCCCGGCGGTCCTGCAGCCCCGCTTTCCCCGCATAAGTCCACACTCAAAGCCGCTCCTCTTGGCCCGATGGATAATCCAACGATGACACTTCCACCTATGCAATGGGCCAACACCACGGTTCCTCATCCATCTGAGCTCATTCATAAAAGTTATACCCTTCCTTCCTCGACTTTCTCTACAACTTTGGGTAATTTTCAGGCGACCACCAGTAGAACCTCATCTTCACTAGATGTCCCCACGCCGCCAGCCCACTCCTCTCTCGTTGCACCTCAACTGACTTCTAGAGACCCCATCACTGATTCAAGCTCTTTCCCCATGCAGCCCACGTACGTTTGTGTACGTGACGTTAAAGTCGGGGCTGGACCACTACTAGTTGGGCCTCAGAGCACCGTGTATGTTCGATATCGGGCCAAAGTTGGCGACACAAAGGGGCCTGTTTTTGCTGAGAATGTCAATGGTCTACCAGTGAGTTTATGTCGTATCATGGTGACCTTTTGACTGAAGGAAACCAAGTTCAAATTTCGAATAGGTGGTTCTGAGGTTTTTCCAGGTGAGATGCAATCTTGAGGTAATGCTGGTTGATACGACAAGATTCTAGGATTCTCCGATGGCGTCATGGGAATGGCGAAAGGTGGTAAACGTACATTGTTCGTTCCTCCAGCCTATGGGTTTGGTACCAAAGGTGGCGACAAGGTGCCGCCTAACTCCCCTCTTGTAATAGGTGAGCATTATTGTACACAAATTGTTGAAATCTGCTCAAATCCACAAGAATGCGAAGTACTTGAGATCGAGTAAATAATGGAGGGCATTTCAGTCACGATGTAATAACGATGTAGATGTACTACATCGAACTTCCAAATTGATTCAGATGTTTCAATAAAATTGTGCATTCAAACGGTTATCCACGCTACATTTATAGAAAGAAGGTTACATTAAGTTAGCGGTCCAATGGCAGTGCGACAATACATGGGAATGGAATCTCAGGAATTGCAATGGGGCAGAATGCAAAATGATAAAGTAATTCCCTGTTGCTGATGATGGTCTCCCCATCATAATAGGAGTCACGATATAATCTGCCAGCTATCCCGGGAAAGCGCCTATATGGATCATTTTGTTCGTAATGCTCTGGAATAGCCTTGTATTGTTGGACGACAAAGAAAGTGTCTGTCGTCGTATCATTTTCCCTCGTATTCCGAGTATGAGTAAAGATTCCTTGGATTATACCAGCCACGATGGAATCACCAGGTCCCTTGTAATATATGTGGCTGTTATTGGCAGAATGTGTTTCCGGGCTGAACGTTTCTCCAAGACGTTTGAATGACGATCGCATCGATGCACGACTTGATAAAGTTGTTGCGTCACAATGGCTGTGGTGCTCCCTCACCCAGTTTTGCAGAAGGCGATACCAAGCTGGTATAAGTCTGGTAAGATCTTGCTCGACTATTTCTTCTTGCACGTGATCCAGGTGGTCGGCTGCAAGCGAGTCATGCAGAAGAGTACCACGAATGTTGGTACCGTCTATTTCTTTCCATTCAGTAAGAAGGCTCCCCAGTTCGGGCGGCATCGTCTGTGGGTCAAGGTGGCGCCTCAATTCCTGAGTCATGCAGAACTTTCTTGTCATTGTCGTTTCCAGTTCGCCTGTCCATAGCCAAGTCAAAGTCAAAAGTACATTTTGCATGCAAACTTTCTATAGCTCACCAAATTTCATATTGGTAGGAATATTTTGTAACAGGAAGTTATAGCGTTCAAATGGAAAACAGCGCCATGCTTGAACCGGGCCGAAATCTTCCAGAAAACGCGGAATGTGGAGGGCAAGATGTTGATAAGGGGAAAGAGCCGTGTTTGGGTACAATTTCAAGAGTCCGGATAGATAACTATGCATATGGAAGGCATAGTCCTGAATTCGAGTAGGGGTCATACAGCGCATCGAGGCAAGTTTCACTGCTGCCACTAGATGCATAAAATTATCTAGCATGAGTCGCCGGCGACTTTCTGGCGCCTCTTGACCCCAAAGTCGATTGAGTGTGATGGTTAGGTTGATCGTGCAAAAAGTTCTCCACTGATCAGCGGTGAGTTTTCCTTGTTTTGCTTCTCCAGGTTGTCGGGGTGCAGCGGCCAACCAAGAAGGCAGCTCGAGATTATCCATGTCAGATCGGATCGCCTTCAGTGTCTCTCTTCCAAGAACCCCTGAACGTTTCCCTTTTCCCGGCGTTTTTTTACTAGCACGCTGGCCCTTCATAATATTTCCACTAGCATCGACAATCCCTTCCCGGATACGCTGAAGAAATGGTCAGGAATTGATCGTTGTTATTGAATTCACCCTTACCCAGTCCTCCAATATCTGAGTTAACTCAACTACCTTCAACTTTTCATTCGCTTCAAGATTTTTCAACAGACATAGGCGAAGGAGAAGTTTCTTCCGCATTTGCTTGATTTTTGATTTCGATCCCGACTCGAGAGCTTTCAGACCGTCTGAGATCTCTTCTGCAGACAGTGGGGCGTTCCGGGAATGCTTGCCCGTCGTTGTCGGTATTGCTTGTTGCGAAGCTTGAGATGGTGGTTGCAAAATAGTGGAAACCACTGGCGCTTCGATTTCTTCATCTAGAGCTTCACCGTCCTCATTGAACCAACCGCACTGGATTCGCTGAATTTGCCAACGTGATTAGCTAACCACAGGAATGAAACAGAAAAACGTACATAAGACAAAAGGTCTGCTATTACCTTCTTTGCTTTACCTCCAAAAGGCAGTACATTGGTTCCCCTGGCGAGTTCACGTAGAATAGGGACTTTTAACTTCCTAACTTCTTCCCCTGTTCCATGTCGAAATATGGTGAATGCAGACTTCATGTCCCCATCTGAGGGTCTATCCTTGTCATGGGCAAACGATGGATAATCTGTGTCAGCAATGTCGACGTTCATTCCCCAAACTTGTCGACAATGGCGTTGAAACATGCCGAGGAAAAAGCAATGCATGGAATCAATCAACAGGAATCTGGTCGGATCCCAATATGGTAAACGTAAGAGTTCAGACCAACGCACACCCGAGTCTTGAAACAGGTTGTCCCTTGTCCCTTCCGATTTCGCATCCTTCCATTGTTGGGCCAACTCCCTGTGTTCAGCCTCTGAGCGAGTAGGCCAGGACAAGTAATCCAGATTATTGATCTCTGTTGCTTTCAATATGCAAAAAGAACAGAAGTTATTAGAGGCGTGCCCAGCATATCCACCCATCTGTCGTGCAGCTGGCAGGTCACATATAAGGGGTATAACGGCGCCACGAACAAGACGGCCATGAGGGTGCTTGGGAGTCGATGTGAGAAAGTATCCGTGGTGCCATAATTGAAGTAAGTCGTCGACAAGGGGCGTTAATATGTGGTTTATCTGCTCTTTTGACGGTCCGGATGGGCCAGGAATGATGCCAACGAGAAACATATTTTCGACCTTGTAGCGAATGGAAAGCGGGAGGTTTAAGCAGACAAGGTAGATTGCACCGACAGTCGCTTTTTTGCCACTTTCTTTATTCATGAAGGGGTTGAATCCATCCATATTTAACCCAAACGCAACTCTCCCTTCGTTACCAACTCGTTCAAGAAATGGGCGGTTGGGATCGTTTTCTGGACCAAGAAACGACCTGAGGATGGGAGAGTCCCATACATCCCCAAGTGGGTCATTGCGTCCGACGTCATTGAAATCGCGATCAAGAAATTGTTCGATATCGGGCCGAGAGTACAATTGTGCAATCCAGTCTTGAAGTTCATGGTATGAAAAGAGTCGGATAGGTTTTTCATTAGGTTGCTTGCCCTTTGTCTTCGTTTTTTTAGAGGCCTTGGAAACCAGCAATGAGGCATTACACGAAGAACTAGTTGGAGTTGGTTTGCGTGTGCAGCGACTGGGTGGGCGGGTGTTGCTATCAGGGTCGTATGGATAGAGGGAAAAACACTTCGGACAACAAACGAAAGCTTTGGTCACTGGTTCCAGATCCAAAGCGGACAATATGGCCTGTGGATTGCGTGGGATATCATTTCGAAATCTGGTATAGGCGAGGTCTTGGTCCACTGGAATTGACAAGGAGTTTAATTGACCAAGTGCAATGAGTAGAAATCGACAATTATGGAGTGAGACGGCACAGATTAGGTGCATAAACGCAACGACGAGGTGACATATGAGTGTGATAGGTGAGAAGTGAGCAAAGGGCCGGGATAGGTATTTAGCTAGGATTGAAATGAGATCCCCAGGTATAATTCGAAGGAAAGTGTTAAACTCACTAGTGTCGACCCTTCTGATGTTAGGGGACATACTCACAGCCATAGATCTTAGGCATTCCCATTGGCTCATCTTGAACCGACGGATAACATCCTCTTTATTTTGAATCTTTTTCCGAGCTGCGTCAACCTGATTGCGCACTTCCTGAGACATGGGGGAGGATTGTATAATCTCTATTACATCATGCGCAGATCGCAGGAGTTTCTCGTGGTGAAGGATTTCAGCATTGGCAGAAGCGGTAGGTTCAAGCTCTAGTGGTGCAGGTTGAGGATTCGACATTGGTGGAGACATCCGAGATGGAGGGTTGCGAAATATGACTTTCTTTTTTTCCAGAAGCTGGGGGGAATCCAGCTTCACTAGAATTTCGCGTAGTCGGTGGAGGATTGCGTTGTTGGATTCAGGTTGCCTGTGATCTTCCTCTTCCCATCCTAGATTTGATTGAACGGCGTGGCTCGGTGCTGGGGGCAAGTGGATCAGGGGAGTCTGGTTGTGGATTATTGGGGATTGGAGACTGGAATGGCCTGGAGTAAGCCCAAAGTAAGAGGACCCGATTTGAACTGCATTTTTCCTTCTGCGATGTTCTTTGAACTGTGCTTCACCAACATATTGTCCGACTAGCATGCAGCCGGTCACTGGATCGAAGGATCGATAAGCCGAGCACTCTGTACAGGTACACAATCGCAGGCCATTGACGCTCATCTTTTGCCGATGCGTTTGGCAGAGATTACTGGATATAGCGGATGGCTTCCCAAAGACGAACTGCGCATTGTTCGACGCGTGACTATCTCAATTTGATAATTTGATATCACATGACATGGGTGTGTGATTATCGAAACTCATACAATGCATTGACATACAAAGTTAGGTAACTATCCTTTAAATGCTCTTCCTTTGTAAGATATCTACACAGAATGGGAAGTGGTGATAAACGTCTGGAGCAGGCGTGAACAAAAATGTACTCCTACCTCCGTCCAGATGAGAGTTACATATGGTACGGTCTATTCTCACTCAGCAGAGTCAACAGGTTAGGGTAGCGTATCATAATCATGGAATGTAGTACCTGAGAAGGTTCATAACGGAACCCCCTACGAAGTGCCTCGTATTTCAATAAGAACAATTGTCAACACACTGAACTCTGGGACATTGATGGCAAGTAGAATGACCTGTTCTCCATTGACATGCCTCTGGTTCCTCAGTGCCATCGCTCGTGAAATGTAATCCCTGAAGAGGCTTTCCCCGTCAATAAGGATCTCTGTGATCCCCAATAACTCAGCAATCGGTAACGGCTTTGCAGACGTAACCTCATAAAGGGAGGGTACATGATTCACCAGTTCTCTGAGGGTCACCCAGATTATCTCAGAAGGTCCTATCGTGACCTCACGACAAAGACGTTCTAGGATATCCATATGCGCCTAGTAAAATTGTCAGTGTCTGGTGTGTTTGGATTGAAAGTGCTTCTTACCTGACACCAATTCTGTACGTTGGAGTTGGCTTGGGTTACACCTGTAACTACATTCGTCCGGACTTGACGATTGAATTTGCAAATTGGCTTATGGTTTAACCAATTTTGCGTTTGACAATTCGAACCCTAGCAGTCCGTCCGTCAAAAAGAAATGTGAGCTCGATGGGAGAGCCTACTTACACAATAATAGACTGAAAAACACCCGCCGCAAGCTTTGAGACGAAGGCCGTTCCGCGGTCTGGCAGAACACACATGACAAATTTTGTTGGGCAGAATGAAATGGCAAACTCTGAGAGACATTTCGTGAGCGTCTTGTCGTTCATCTGCCTGGAAGACCACATTTTTATCATTAACTCGGAGCATAACAACAATTGTAAATGATAAATCACGAAACAAAGGACAGAATGAATACCGAAAAAAGGCGCTTGTGAAACAAATGAAAGGCACTATTTGTTATTCCAACAAGGCTAATTATAACGTCACTTTATCTCCGACAGCCATGAGAGCGGAAATGAATAAGGATGGTACGTGCGGCGCTTTTGACATTGTGTTCGTCGAAAAAACCATCATCCTGCGTACGGATGTGATACGACACCCAATACCGTTTTCGAGAGACCAGTTGGTAACTTCCTTAATTGTTTTTCAATAAACAATTGTCGTTTGTTATCTACGTTTTTCATCCATATGCCCAACAATTTTGTTACTTATGCGCAATTATTCGTCCGGTTAGTGTTTTCCGATATAATAAGTGTTTTGGTCGCGGGTTTCATTTGCTGAGCGGCTTGATTATTGCAAAGACGAAGGACGGTGTACTTTTCTCTTGACAAGGCCTGTGATTCGTGTTTTTGGGGTTTCAAGTCGACGTCTGAACCCATACACGGCGTCCAGATTTACACATATTCGAATGCTTGGCACGTCACGGCGGACTTATTACATTTGGTTCGGAAATTCTCCGATGATGGCCACATCCTGGCCTCAGCTGACACAGAACTCGTCTCATTTGTCCGAATCTGACCAAGATTCACGTCAACAGCCAACCATGAAAGGACTGCGCCATTTAGTGGCATTGCTGCCTTTGAAGCGTGAAGTCCCTTGCAATAAGGAGGAAATTATGAATCAAGAATTCCCTATCATTCTTTAAGCCAAGTCGGCTGACGTTTCCAAGGCCCAGGCACTCCTAAAGTATATATCTTCCGGTGGATAAGGAAAGGTGTAGAATAGTATAACGTTCTGATCGAAAGATGCATCTGCATCGCCTTTGTGTTTCTACTAGGTTGTGTTGTTGTGATGAAGCTTGATCTGCTATGCGGTTTCGGTTGTTTCTCGGAGCATCTATGCCATGGTGTGACAATTAATAACTATGAATTGAAGCATACTTAGTAGGGCTGAGGCTGAGGCGGACAGTCATTCTAACTTCTAAAGGCCTCGATGTCGAAGTGGTCCTGAGCATGTTCTTTAGTTCCAAAACATCTCTCTTAAAATTTACCACCCATTTGCTACGAGTCGGAAATAGATTTCGATGGACGTGGGACTAACTCCATTAGTGGAGTTTTGTAATATTAATGCAAGCAAGGAGTGGTAGAAATAACTTGAAGCGCTTTTAACACTCACGTTGTAACGGCTTGAGAAATACAATTTCGAGCTCGAGGTCCAAGCTGAAACCCCGTATTGACTGGACACAGTTTACCTCAGAGGTTTTTTGAAAGCGCCCTAGGCTTGGCGGAATAAGTATTCTAAACACGATGAAGCAGGCACCAATGGCGCATTGTTCTGTGGAACTGATGGCCGGCGTCCCGGTGCCAAAATCAGACGATAGATGTGGCCCCATAAATACCACCGAGCCTCAATGTGATACTGTGAAATGGTAGGTTTTAGTCCTTACACATATATATGGACAGTGGTTGTTCTCAATAAATGGCGGACAAGCTGATGTGGGACTCGACGTGACCTTTGACCCAAAATGCCCGCTTCCAACCGCGATTTGTATTCTCAAGGATTTGGCAGGACATGTTACGGTATTTCCGTCGTTGCTTTCATGATTGAAAAGTGCCATGACATAACTTACAGACACAGCATACAATGACTCGCTGGTTCATTTCAATATGAACCACGATCTTGGACATGGCCAAATTCTACAACACCAGGAAGACCTTCTAAGCTATCCAGGTGTCCCGCATTATCTCTTTGCCCAGAATGGCCCCAAACCACGCATTGTAAAACAGCGCAACCGTCGACGGCAAACCGGTCACATACGACGTCCTCCCAACGCCTTCATTATTTTTCGTTCATCTTACGTCAGAAACTGGATGTCCTCTGGAGACTCCTACGAGAGATTACGCTCCATCGAAACAGAAAATCGTGGGCGCACTTTGGCTCAAAGAGTCCAGATTGCCTTAAGCAAGCACGTGGCCGAGGTCTGGAAGGGAATGTCGGAAGCAGAAAAGGGCCTTTACAGGGAAAGGGCCATGCTTGCAAAGCGATTGCATGAATTGACCTATCCTGACTACGTTTATTGCCCGCGGAAGACACGCAAGGAAAAGCAGGGGATATCGATGTCCTCGCTTTTGGATGGCCTGGTACCATCTGGCACTTCCATTCCAAGCCAGTCGACGAATGGCATTTTCGAGGTCTGACTATTTAAGTCTCTTTCTCTGTCATGATGCATTACTGAATCACGCTCAGTATCGCCCAATGTCGTTACCAGAGGAATTCCTCTGCCCCACAGATCCCTTGAACCTCAATGTCCTTCAAGTTGGTGCTCCATACGTTTCAACTGACCACAACTTGTACCATTCCGTTCCCCTTGCTACCACTTCGTTTGCAACAAAAAGGACTCCTACGTCAGCTAACCAGGAAACCCTGTCATTTCCTGATTTCACAGCCAACGAGTTTTTTGCGACGAATATTTCCACGTCCTCTCACCAGGAAGCGTTATTTCCTGACCTAGCACCCGGAGCGTTTGCGTCAAGTACTTCCATCCTCGATCAGGAACCACTTTCGTTTCCTGATTTCACAGGCTCGTTGGGGTCATTACCCCTTGAAGATCTTACCTCGTTTGACTGGTCGAATCTGTCTGCACCGGTCCTTCATGTTTAATGACGCCTATGCTCCCAACATAGTTATTCCTGTTTATTAGTCTATGAAATGCCATGTCCATAACCATCAGAGCCGGAACAACTTTAGACTGCTAGCCAGATTTCCTTTGATCTCAATAGCGTTTATCCCGTGACAGGTTATTAGAGAACGTTTGGGAGAACAATATTATTATCAAGTTGATGGTACGATCAGGCCGTTACATGAAACGTACCTGACAGGTACACCCTACAAAAGCTTGTAAATTAGCAAATCCCTATGTTGGTGTTAGCTGTCTCAGCCCTCAAAGCGAAACCCAAACATTACTCCGATGAAAATGCGACGTAATTCTTGAAGGCGAACACGGTAATTTAATATTGATCAATCCAATTTGAATGAATTTTACATGTTTGCGGTCACATGATCACGACGCAATGTTCAACGTTGTTATTTGTTTTCAAAATCTGTCCAACTCTTGAGTCTTGACTCTCAGGCAATGGCGCGTGCTCTTGTGAGGCACACGTCATGCGAGAACCTTCTTGTGAGGGGTTCTTGCTGCTAAAAGACGTTTGTCTGTGATTAGTTGTTCATTGGCAATGCCGCGTGCTCCTGTGAGGTATGCGTCATGCAAGAGCCCTCCTGTGGTTGCTAGAGGATCGAAGGGATTGGCTTGCAGGTTAACACAATTATGAAGACGGGATACCTTGGTCAGGGTTTGAAGGATGGAAATGAGGGCAAGGACGATCCGTAATATTCATGGTTCATAATTGCTTGTTTGAACTAAAGAAGTTTCCTTGCAGGTTCCAAACATTGTATTCGATGTGATTATGTGAACTTCTGCTCGTTTGTGGGTATAGGGTGACCCAACATTTCAGGTACGATGATGTTCTCGTACCCGTTTGAGTAGATGACAGAGTCATTTGTCAACAGTCACTCAAACTCATCGGTGAAGGGGAAGTCGCTTTGCTGAATGTTAGCGAGTTTTTTAAGACAAGGTCCTTCTTGATCAAATCGACTAGCTTACACAGCAAATTCAACGCTCTGAGCTTCCCCTCGCCATTTACTTTGGATATGAATCCCGAACTGCTTTCAACACAGTCGACTCCTGATGGGTACTTGGTTTCTCGAAGACATTTGGCGCAAAAAAAGGGGTTCTCTACTTCCCTGTCATTGTGCGACGAGAGGGAAAGAACCGCGGTTGCTTTCCTTTTCATGGCGACGAGCATACTTTGACATTGCCCGCCATGGCCGCTAGGGCCAAGTTAGATGAGGGAAGCCGATGCCGTTTGCTTCCTGTCTTGTTACCCCATTTTATTACTGGCAGGTCGCCTTTTGTGGCCACCATGAACATATTTCCGTGAGTCATCCTCGTTCATCGTCCAAGTCCCACTCAGATTATTCCTGCCTGCGTCTGGAATGTCGGGCATTATTGCACCAGGTATGCAGTTTTTAGCCTACGCCTTTGTCATCGTTTCTTAATTGAAGATCTGACGAAACGCCTAGTGAGCTCCGCTCATCATCACTACATGATAGAGTGAAGGGACTACCAAGTGACGTGGGTGTACGATTCACCCTGGTAAATTTCATACTCACATCTTCATCTACGGACAGAAAGCTAACGACTGACACTGAGGTAGCTGAGTCAACATACGTACAAACCATCGACAGTACGTGCTGGCACGTTCCAAGTACGTTACATACTAGTGCATGCCTTCTATAAGCTTCTTTTGTCAGTGGTCACCCTAGACTCCTGTATAACAATATAGATATAATAAGACTAAGGTACCTAAAATGGGAGGGTGGAATCATGATGTGACTTCGCAAGTGGATCGCCAACCAAAAACTGTGCCACTGGACGCTTTTTAAGGATTAAGCACGGATTATACATGAAATAATGACCCGGTGCAGAGAAAATCATCTTTATTTCACGAATCTATTGAGAAAGTGGTGAGGTAACCGGAGATTTCCATTTACAGTATACGTTATAGTTGTGATCTTGTACTTATCTATATATATACGACGCGGTAAATTTCCGTCCAGGTTGAAAGGATGCCGCGCAATTCCCCTACGTTGTCGGAGAATAGTCTCTATTCTGACCGAAGCAGAGTCCCCCTACGACGATCCGAATCCATTCAGGAAATCCAACGCAGGACTCGGAAACGGAGGCACGACGGTGCATTGCACAATTCTTCACGCTCTGCTGCGAGGCCCGTAGGTTCAACCCTTTCATCTATCCCAAGCCTACGTCAGTCCAAATTCAATGTCAGTAGCACATAACTCTGGTCCAAAAGAGGCTTCTCATTCTACCCAAGCTTTGTTTTTTGTGCAGACAAGGTGGTTTTGTTCGCACTTGCGACCAGTGCGAGAATTTTGCAGCATGTTTTAGCCACGAAAATGGGATGAAAGGCTGTCTTCCCAGCTCTTTCTTTTACGAAGATATGTTTATTTGTCCAACATGTCTCAAAAAGGACAGAAAGTCTTTACCAGTATGTATCGAAATTCATGCTAACACCGGCTTCTGATTTTGTCATCTAGTATCCTCTCCCTACTAGATCACAAGCGTCGAGCCATACAGGAATGGACACCTCGCGCTTGATTCTGCTTTCAGTTTACCTGAATGACGGCATACATTTCAATTCCTCTGTCAAGCTAATTGAGTCTCAGCTTCACGGTTATTATCACGCTAAGGTTTGTCTCTTATTGAGTCAGTCTGATATTGTTTCGTGACTTTCTGCACTAGGAATCAGAGCTACTCGTATTAGCTCTACCGTACTTTGACCTCTCTGGCAAAGCGGAAGGGGCTTTGATTAAAGAACATACTTCAAAGATCAGAGAGTTCAAGTCGTATGTTCACGCTATCGCCCATTGTTGAACATCTCTAATCTTGCAACAGTGCGGGAGATTGTCGCTTCCTGCTTGTCATCCAGACTCACTCTGATCCTTCAAATGGCTGCCTCATATACGGGTCTCAGAAAGGAACAACACTAGACGTAGTAAGCATTTGTTATACAGCATCGGGTTTCTCGTCATTATCTCCTTGAATAGATTATTAACCATGTCTTACCTGACCTCAAGCTAGCCGACTTTACCCAGGCTATCCTGTTGTTGAATACCTGCGGCGGATACCTGCAACACCACTTGGATAGCTTACAGAACACTGGGTAAGATTAACGACTGCCTCCGTAAGGCTCTAATGCCCAAATTTCCAGGACTTCATTGGGATTTTCGTCCATTTTTGCACCGGATGGCCCAAATGTGGATCCTTTGTTGATATCCAAGACCTTGTTTTACAACGTCCTCGACTTTTATATTTTGGGAAACGAAACGATCAAGAGGGTTCTAAAACGTTGCGCTCAAGTAGATCTCCTTTCACATGCATCAGTTATTGCCTGGCGCGGTGGGATTCTATATCGCCTACAGGGTGCTGCGCTGAGGTTCCGACCGAATGGAAGTGATATCAGATGCATCCTCTGTGATCAGCCAGCCTCCTATGATCGGTATATTGCTGCTAAAAATACCATCATCTTTCGTTGTCGTGAACCCACTGCGAATCTGCATTCTCAAATGTCCATCCCGAGGAAATGGGCAGTTAAACTTGTCACTTCCTCCGACTCATGTGAAGTTATTGACGGGAATCGAGGCACCTGTAGATCTATTTTAACGTGGTCACCAGCTATTTAAGACACATATTTAGGGTTCCCCATGGACTCGTACTCTATATAGACATGTTCTTTCACCTCCCCAATTCCCAAGTATTTCCACAACGATTCCTTGAAAAGCTATGTCGGCGAACAAAGTATTGAAGGTCTGTATGTAATCGGGAGAGTAAATGCTGTAGTGGAAAGCCGCAATTTGAATAAAGACAAAGTCAGGGTGGCTAATCATTGGTAGTTCATGTCGGCCAGACTGATGGGTCCTAGGTAAGTTGTGTGGCTTTTCTACGAAACCCCAAATCCTGATATTCCGAGGCGCATTGGTTATGCTCAATGCCAACTCTTTTGGGAGGTGGTCGACGGTAATATGAGAGATGTGGACGGCGACGGGAAGACGTATTCCAAGTTGCCCGGTTGATCCATGGAACGGCCAGCATCTACCAGGCCTGAGATCGTCATCTAAGGCCATATATGGTGAATTTATGCGATTCGGACCCTCCGTGCCATTTTCGGTTGGTCGAGTAGTGAGAACATCAACGATACGTGCACCATTGTAGCGCCATGCAAAGTCACGAAGTGCGATGCCATCACGGGACAAACTCTGAACCCGCTCCTCGACGGCTGCTATCTTTCCATAGAGATAACTGATAAGCACACCGTAGATAAAAAACGCTGAGATCGAAGAGATCGAGAAACGCGAAGGCAACGAGCAACAACTCCGTCGAACGCCATTACCACTGGCACCACTTGTTGGGGGTCGGTTGTGAGCTCTCGGCTGGGGCTGGGGAGTCATGCGTAATTGAGGTCCTTAGAAAATGGTTAGCTGAGTTAATCAAACATTCGCATATGCAGCTTACGAATATCATCGGGCCATATCTGAATGCATCATTGCATTAGCATGACCAAAGGTGGACGTAAAAAACTCAAGTGGTCAACTCACAGTTCTTTCCGGTTCTCTGGATGAAGCTCGAGACAAAGGCATGGCGTCGGTTAATGAATAAAGGGCAGGTCATGGCTTTATGAGAAGCAAGTCTTGTCGTACTGGATCAGATCAAGGGACGAAATCAAGGGAGCTTATAAATAGTGTAACAACAAAGGAAAATGATAAGTGACCGCTGTAAGGGTGGCCATGGATACATGCGCACCAGAGAAAGAGACTCAAGACCTAGCGTTAAAAGCAGCAAATACATTTGAGAAAAATAATTGTGGCGAGTGCAATCTTGGGTCGTCGTTGTCTCCCTGCCTGCGTGAGATAAATTACATAAGCTAGACTTGGTGAACGCAAATTAAAGGTCCGTTGAACAAAGCCCTCCTCTTCCTTTCCCAAACGAAACCCAGATCTGTCATGATCGTAACAGTTCCAGCTAGAGGAACCCACGATTTCTCCATGAGGACCGGCAGCAATCTAATTGTAAGCCAAATGCGGAATTGCTCAACAAACGGTGCTTGAAAGGCAAGTTTCTTTCGCTTCTTAAACAATGATAATGTAACGGTTGAAAGTTTCTGTTCATCCATCCAACATGGAATCACTTGTTCATCTCACCGACTGTGTTGAAGTCAAAGTTAACTCCGTTGCCCAGGAACTTGAGGACTTGGACAGGACAGTCCGCAAGCGATTTAAAGACCACGACGACAGGCTTGTAAGTCATCTACTCTTATCAGCAATTTCAATTTTGATACTTTTCATTAGCAAATGTATGGGGAGGATATTGCCGTTCTCAAGACTGACCTGCTGGGTGTTCTTGGTCAAGTAGACGAGAAATGCCATGCTGTGACGAAGAATCGACTCGTTCAACAAGGTGGAGTTTGTTTACTATCAATGAACGACCAGGTCCTGAAGTCTGACGTCCACTTAGAGAATTCCAGGAAAGACTCCAAATCCATTGAAGATCTGTATGAAGGCGTTATTCATGACGTAGCTAAGCAAAATGAGTCAGTCACGAGGGTCGAAATGGATATACATACTCTACAAGTGGGTATGCAAGGTGTACAAGTGGCTATCGATCAATTGGGAAAGCAGTCATGCCCTTCTTCCATGTTATGCGACCAGTTGTTGTGTCGTCTCGACGAAGTCATCGAAGATCAACGAGCCTTTCGTGAATTCGTGCACCTCCAGCTCAGGTCACCATCTTGCAATGAAACAGAAGGACGGATCCCTACATTGGGCGACGAAATTGGTCCTTTTTCAACCCCTACTCGATTACCTTCTGGTTTATGCTTCCTAACTCCTGGATTAATTGCGCTTGCAAACGCCTCCGATTTGGAACCAGCCTTTACAAGTGAAAGCGATGTTTTCAGCTCTGGTGAAACGCCCCGTGCCATTCAGCGGAATCTAGCCAGAGATTTTTCGTTGCAGGCCCATTCACTTGGTGGTAGTGGAGAGGAGTCGTCCGCTCTATCCCCTGTCACTCAACATACACAGTTGGTTTACACCGTCCAGGACGTAGAAGACCATCTGTCGACAGACTCGCTCGGACGTAACCTCTCCATGACATCACTCCCGAAGTCCGAAATTTCTCCAACATGTGCACCTTCCTTTGAAGTTTGTACCATTGGATCCTACACCAACGGGACAAAATCGATCCGGTCAGAGGAAATTCAAACCCACACCAGTTCACCTCTCTTCAAATTAATGAAGTTGGATGAGGATTTTGATTTACATTTCAAACCGTTGCCACCTATTCCTGGTGACAAACCGCATCTTCTTGACTTACTAGACCTTGACGATGCAAATAAGAAAATGGCGCCCCCACTTTTCGGTGAGAACCCTCCATCTACTTTCTAAAACCATTTTGACTAGTATCAGATCTTTCGGACTTTGCTCCTTTTTCTAGAAAAATTCTCGACTGGGTGGAACAATTTCGTTTTCCAATCTTCCAAATCGTCCAGCGCAATTGGCTTCGCACAACACCCATGTACCGGCTACATATTATAACAGTTTTCTCTATCTTGGTAGCAGCGATGGTTGGACATAGCATACACAGAAAGGGTGTGAACCTTGGTGTCAATCAGCGAGCTGATTCGCATTTCTGGTCTCCTGGGGAAGGGTACGCCATTCAACCACTAGAAGGTCTCTAAACAGGACCTCGCTATGACGCAACGTACCCGTCGCGAGTTGGGCTTAAGTATATGCTATAATGTTATACAAATCCGGCTGAGTGTAGTGTAGCGAGTTTTACATGGCTGTAGAGATAGACATACGACCCGGCAATCAAAAGCTTGGACAAAATTAGGCATTGCTGTGTCTATACTTATCAATTCGTGTCACCTTCTACAACGGTCACGTCTTTTGTTTTCTCTTTCATCCAGAAATGTTATATCCCTTTCGTGATCCGGAAATGTGTCAGCGGATTTCTATTTAATGTTGAAATTCCAATAACGTTCTGCTCTTTCTGAATTTCTTTGCTCGAATGCGTCTTCCGGAACCTATTTTCAACCCTCCACACCATGTCACGTACACATTAGGCTCTCTTTCAGGTATTAGTACTTCCTTGTCCTCTAATTTCGCTGACACGATTGAAACTATGGCCCAATAGACCTGATTCAGCAAGGTGCCAAGCTTAACATAAATTTCGAACAAGTGGAAGGTCCATATTTTCAGTTTTCAGTCACGTATTTGCTTAATTTGCATCACAGTGGATGAAGGAGAGCAAAGACATATCGTTGATTCCCTTTACAATGGGTTCCCCGTTTCCACACTTGTCTTTGGTGCGAAAATGTTCACACTATATATACTTGTCATGTATTGACCGTTCTCAGCTGTCACTCACTTGCAAGATGGTACAGAACATCGAACCTGCCTTGAAGGCACCAAGACATTGTTGTCTATCAAGCGGTATGCCGACAGAAATTCTCCTCCTTAGCGTAATCTCATATACTACGGTACTGTCTGGCAGATTCCTTTCCGGTGAAGTCAGTCTTCAGATGCGTCATGTTCGCCTGCTAACAGAGTTCCTTGGCTTCATAGGTTCCTTGTGAGCCCTTATTTCTTGAGTACCTGTCATCTCTTACAAACCTCGTGTCAGTGATAGATCCCTCGACCGAAATAGTTTGGATGGCAAAGCGTTTGATTGATCACGGTAGTGCCATGTCCGAATCCGTGGAACCTGCCATCCTACCAGCTCCCGCTATACGCATCTTCAGGGCACAGGAAATAATGTGCGTCGAATACCATGACATGACATCTAAACAAATGGAAGAGTTCACGAGGGTTCGTCCTTTTCCTCTAAGAAATGCAGTGCTTCTCATCCCAACGTCATTCAGATTTCTAAAGCAATCAAAGCTGGTGTAGCATAATCTTTGAATGCGTATGTAATTGGCCTTTCTATTACGTACATAAGTAGAGTATCTGTCAACTCGATGAAAGGGTATGATAATGACAATGGACTTGAACAAAGCGAAGTTTACTCCATTTGTAAAGACAGCCCTTGTACTTTTCAAAGGAAGATTCTCAATTGATCATGAATTGTGTGATTGATGGATTGCAACGGGGTGGGTGACCGGTTGACCCTCGCAGACAGACAGAAAAACCCCAGGATAGAATATGGCCCTTAGATCATGTCTCATCGCTCTCATGAAAACTCGGAGCACAGGCGATCACGGAATGAAATTCTCGAGTCCGAGCAGGCTTGGGAGTACGATGTAACATGGAACCCTTGGTCTACCGACTTCGATTTTCCTGAGGGAAGTGGGGGTCTGAGTCAAGGTGTTGTTACATTGCGAGATGATGCCATGATCGAGCAGATGCGTTCGTTGACCATCAATGGCTCAGACTCAGACTTGAAGGGAAACGCTCAAGGTATTCAAAACAAAATTCACGGTATACGTATAAATAATTCCCTTCCAGGCATTTCTGCTGTCCTTAGGCCCTCTGTTGGGGATGATCTCCCGGAAGAGAACAACATATGGACGATCAGTGGATCACGCAACGAAGCCTTTAGTGCCGTTGATCATAATGAAGGGGTTACATGGTTTACCAATAATTCACTAACTACATTCTCAAATGTAGGTTATCAGGAAGTTGTGAACGAAACCGATAGTACCCATTGGTCCATTAATAGTATCTGCAATATTGGCTCTTTCGGAGACCCAATATCCAGGAATCCGAGTCCGAGTCAACCTGGAATGTCTTTAACGGCAGACATGGTGAGCATCTCTGATTTCTGTGGTGGTCATGCTCGAATTCAATTGCTTTAGAAATTGGAAGATTTTCTTCAGAACCAGGTCGAAGCATGTTATGTTCTCCTCCACTTCTACTGAACCATCTCATAGGAGAAGACAACTAGGGTCGATACCAATGCCACTTGGAGCGGATTTGACGAAGAAATACACTTGAGCTCGATCTCCCTCTTAAACCATGAAAACGGGAGGGATCTTGCACCTATGACTTCGTCCCCTCGCTTGCATCTCCGACGTCTTCTCCAACCTCCTCTGCAACATGACCGCCTGAGTGGCAATGAGACCGAAGGCAATCCCTTGCCATCACCGCTAAGACTGGGTCATGTTTTGTCTGTAGGGTTTCACATGATTTCCATTGTACGAGCGGAGCCTTTCTTATTGGATTTCTTTAAGGGGAACATCACAGGCTTTGAAGTACATCCCTCAAGCCGGCCTCTCATGGCTACAATGAAGGCAAGCAGATCTCCTATCCCTGAATTTCCAGCTGATCAGATGTCTAGAGTAACGTTAACGTAATACCAGTAAGATTTTCTGAAGTCAATCATCATTTTTAATGGACTCACCTTCCTCCAGCCCAATTCTGATGTTAGTTCTGATGAACATGCCGACGCAGACGACGAAGGGCATACCCAGGGGTACCTAACAGATTTCCCAGTCAGTTTATCATTGCTATCGTTGTGGGCATCCCCAAATCGACTTTTGTAGATTACCAAGCCATCGTCCAAGCAGAAAAAACTGAAAAAGAAATCAAAAGTGTCACAGATGAGAGGGTTTCACTCATTATTAGATGGGGATGATGACGTTGTCGTCCCAATTCATCGTCCCCACCACAGAGATGCTCAGAAAGTGCGGCTACATGTAGGTTAAAGTGATAATGATCACCTTTCGACTACTCACGACATTATTGGTTAGGAATGTATACGAAAGCACGCCCGACAACTTTTGAAATTTGGTTTTGTAGATCCAGAGACAAACGAAGTTCATGATGCGACTTTTGTTGAGAAAGCAGATGCTGAGCGGTTTTCGAAGACCAGGAACCCCAAACATGGCCCTTCCATCGAGAGGTTCGAAATGGACCTTTCGATGCCCCGGTCTGCCTGGAACAAGAGACTATCAGTCGTGTTTGCAGATCACTTCATCAATTCAGAACTTTACGGCTACTGCACGAAGGACCAGGAAGACGTACAGGAGGCGTTTTTAGTTCATCTAAAAACAATCCGGAGCCGTATTGTTTCTAGCCAAGGCAAGAGTGTAATTGACCAACTTGACCAGACAAAAGCCAGTGCGCGAGACATGCGGCGACGGAATGTAAGCTGCACAAATTGGAATCTTCAATCTGGACTGACCACTTACTTTTATAGTTGATGATCCGCCGCCGGAAAGCCTGCGAAGCATATCCTTTTGACTCAAACCTGCAGACGTGCCTTGGTATTCTGAACAGTGTGCCCCACAGTGTATGCAGTGGAGACGAGTCTGCTCACGAAGCGGGCGACAATCAATATGCAATCACCAAGATGGAATGGCGGGCACCTATGCTACGCAATGTCTTTAAGATTCTTGACCGGCTTTATCTCTCCACGAGATTCACGACAGATAATCGTGCTACTCGAGGCGCTTTCCCCCATAATCGAATCCCTTCTGAAAGGCTCGATCACCGGGCACCTCCTGTGG
The DNA here is from genome assembly GCA_026262225.1 of Inosperma sp. D86. Taxonomy (NCBI): domain Eukaryota; kingdom Fungi; phylum Basidiomycota; class Agaricomycetes; order Agaricales; family Inocybaceae; genus Inosperma; species Inosperma sp. D86. Next base: position 29,657 of record JAIUJM010000053.1, read on the forward strand.
GTCTTCCGAAAAATTTCTATAGCATTGATTACCTTCAAAAATTGGAATCATTTCAAGTTGAAAATCTGAAAATGCGACCTCCAGTTCTTATAGGATTTTCGCCGAGCATGATGCGGTATATCCACTTCTTTCAAGTCCGTAGCTGTTCACTCATTTTATTTTGATTACCAGGCTCGCCGAACGATTTAGCGGGGTCACGAGTCGTGATACCCTTCCATTACCTTTTAACGACCCCTCACTCCCTCGACTTGCTGGAGATTGGGTCCCTTTGAAGCCATGAGGAGTGGATCTGCTAGACATGAATTATATCGATTATTGGGTGATATGAGGTCCACAAACGAGGCGAAATATCTAACCATCATATTTGATGCTGCATGTCACGGTGGAGGTTAAATACGGACAGGAACCAGTTAAAACTGCTTGGATCGTAAATATATATTCAGTGCCTGACATCTGGTGTTCTCGGACAAAGGCGGCCAGAAATTAGAAGCTTCTTGAGGAGCCCATCGTGCATAAACTTGGGGATATAAGATATACTCATAGCACCCCAATTGACTCGGACAATCGACTGGGTTGAACTTGGGGGTGAAAGGCGCCAAAGAATGGTGCCGTCAGTCTTTGATTGCTAACGATCAAAAACCAAAAAGATCTAGCTTTCGAAAGGAATTACCAGCTGTCAAAGCCACTATTTAAATTTTTAGGCAGATAGGCCAGGCCGCCAAGTATAACTGAATAAAGTTAGCTTACACGTGACATTCCGCCACGAAAAAAAATAATGACGTCAACTGTACTGCATTGGCCAGACTTATATCACATGGGTTTTTTTTAGACTTTCAGATCGCTTAGTTATATATATCTTACTGCACCGAAACAGCCACTCATCGGCGCCTATCTCATCTCCTTTTCATATATGGCACATTTCAGTTTCCTTTTAAGCGATATAGGTTTTTATAAGATATATTGCATATATGTGAACACAACAATGTCATGTGCGACAAGTCGGAAGAGTTGAGTATGAAAAGATGACAAAGGGCACGCAGTCAGTCGTTTACCGTATCCCAAATCAATTGGAGGCCTACCGTTGTAAACGTCCCACAACTCCTTCACCATATGAAGAACGTAAAACCTTCTCTCGACTCGCACTGTAACACCAGCATGAGACGAGGAGGTCCAGATACGAACCACGCAACACACCTCTACGACCACGATTTCCCCCTCCGTTCCTTCTAACGTTGCCGTTGTTGGGTGTATCCGCGTCACGGTTGACGCGGAGGATAGGCCATGGAATTAGTCGGTCCTCGGAATAGGGGAGATGTACTTACCGATTATGATCGAAACGATGATGGTGACAGCTTGCATGTTTTATATCTCGAAATCGTTGAACGTACTTTGGTGGAGAGGATGAAGCCTGATGTGGGCGCTTCTTCGCTGCAGGTGATCGTTCCCACGCACGGCCCGGTCTCGCGATTGCAATGTGCGACGAACTCGGACTCTGCTCTTCGCGAACCCGAGTCTGATCTCTCGAACTTCAGTGAGGTTAAATTCATGTTTTTAACGTTTCCTTTCTCACTGTGTCAACGTTCATTAGGCGGCGTCGCATATTAACTGAATTTTTATAAGGTATAGCGGAAATTCATGCAGCGCGGAATGCTTTTACTGTTGTTTCATGCCCTTATGTCTCCAGACGATTTGAAACAGAATTTCAGCCTCATCAAGAAAGAAATCGCTCATTGACGTGTTATGAGGTTAGTCCTACGTTTACCCATTGCACAGCAGCTGATTATCTGCCATAGGAACAAGAGTCACCTGAAATCATCGAACACCTAGTCGATCCTTTGATAGAATGGTACAAGGTGTGGTTCTCTCCTAGTGTGTTCCAACATTTTTTTACCCTACCAAAATCTTAGTCTTGGTCCTACCATGTTTTAATTCTACACTCTCACCTTCCAAACTCAAAATTTCTCCGCTCCTCCATCTCTATATGGCTACGCATTCAAGTGACTCTGCGCTTCTTTACCCGCACCGGATGGCGCAACGACTGCAAAGTCATAGGTTGTAGGCTTAACGTCGGATTTTCGAGCTTATGGAGTTGATTGATCGCTATGAAAATGTGCGTTTCATCTTTCTGACAAATCATGCTTGAATTGACCTGTATTCATACAGCCAGCTGCAGGGAAGCAAGGGTCATGCATCAGGGTGTTGGTTCACGATTCGACTTTCACATAAACAAGACGCTCTGTGATCTGAGGTTGGATTGGTGTTTTTACGTTCGTTCTCGCGTGTTACCCAGGACGCAGGAGATGTAACATCGATTCGATGGGCGCTCTGCGAGACGTTAGGGTGAGTTGAATGTTTCGTCTGTCTTGAGGAATGACTGATTTTATTTTTACACAAGAATGTATGCAACGAGTCGACCAGCGATCGAACTTGAATTTAGCAAGAAACGGACGTGGTTGCCCGTAATATTCATTCGGGGGCGGCAAGTCCATCTTGGGCGGGGGTTCCTTTGGCGAGCCTCCTGTCTTTCACCTTGAAGCTGGTTCAATTTTACCTTCCGAACCAGAAAATACATTTGTGCTGCTCGAGCATCAAGGGCAGGGTCATGGTGGCTCATCTCCGAAAATGGGGACATGTACAAAAATTTATTTGTGCCAAAAGGATTTCTGTGATGTGAGACTGCCCTTGTATTTTTATTCTAGCGGGAACAAAGGCGGGGTGGGGACTTTTCAGAACAATGGCTTTTGCACCAATCGGGACTTTGCGAAGACAAAGGAAAGTGACAAATGTTTCCTTCTATTCAGCTAATCATTTGTCTGCAATGCACGTCGGGCCGTATGTCGCGATATATACCAACCTAACCGTCGAAATTTAACGACGACTTTCGAATTCAATCCGACAGGTAAGTGCGAGTGCTAGGCCTCGGAGTGGGCATTATCTCACAACTATTCCAATAGTTTGCTCACAAATGGTCAGAGGACTGACTCGTTTAAGGTACTACGACCCTCCATCCCTGTCGGAAGCAGACGAGACGCTCTCGACTGGTACAGATACAACTCGCACCAATACTACCAATATTTCGGCTGGTACAAGTCGACTCGGTCTGAGAACTCGTAGGAGTGTATCCTTTGCCCTACCAGATGAGAGTTCAGAAGAAATTCCCGCCTCCTCCAGTTCTCCAGCTGAGTCGCTAGAAGGCGTCGAGGAAGAATTCAAGGTCGGTATGGTAGTTGATTGTGCAGGAGGGGAGAACTAATGGCTCATAGGTCTCGGCTCGCCAAGAGCGTAAATGCCGGAATAGAGGTGACAATGTATCATGGTTCGAAGCAAGGGCGTTTAAGGTACTACCGAATCCGCAACTGCCTAGTGAACATGCAGCAGAACTTCGTAATGGCGACCTTTACATTAATTGGGTTGATCGGGAGATGATGGTTTGCCAGGTCTGGATGTCAACTGGTGGGCGATCGTCGGGCTGGAGGAGCATGCAATGGGGATCAAAGAAGGCCAATTGCGAACAAAGATTGGTCATTACTGCTAAGGGATTTCCTTCCTTTGTTGCGGAGTCGACATGGAAGAAGAAGTACAAATTATCGAAGCCACGAATAAGGGTGTACTCATAGTTGCATCGTATTTTGTATGCATGGTTATAATAAATGCGACCTTAGGAGTGTTCTTACCAGTGGGACTAAGTACAGTTATTTGGGCTGATGGTACGTCCTGACACGTTCCAGGTACGTCTCACACACGTCCTAACTGGTGCATGCCCTCTCTGTATTAAGAGAATATGTGCCAAAGCAGGCTGGCAAAGTGTAGTTATCTACGATGATAAATGTAATTGTTTAGTAAGGACATTATCCAATGTGCCATGTGTAGGGACACGGTCAATATCGAATCTTCAATTCAGAGATGAGAGGCTACTTACTTTGGGATCCGCCATGAGCAGAGGTACCTTTCCACTTTGCTGAACTTGTGTTGAGGATAATAGGTTTTATGGCTCGATCGGTGGTTTGACTCGCCACAAAGAGGAATAAGGAAGTGCCGTGAGTCTAAATGCGCCGAGTTTGATGGAAATCCTGTTTTCTTATGCAGACATAACAGGCAAAGACCTTGGCAAAGACAATCCTTTGGAGGGTTAATAAGTTCTCTCACCTGTTCCTGTTCTTGAATGTGATTGCGCAGAACTCAGCGTAACCAAAACACAAGCCTGAGGGATCACGCTTATGTCTTTTTAAGTTTTGTGTGCAAGATCTTCCTTGACCATGACCGTGCTGTTAAACAAGGTTTGACCGAACTCTGGAACTAAGAGTACACTTCCAGCAAACTTTCGTGGTCATGATGCACTTGACGTCGAAGACGTTGACAGAAACAAAGACAGTTGACTCGCGATCCATATTCACCACTATCTCGCACAAATACTGTAATCGCCAGTCACCAGTCGTCAAGTTGCAGAATGTACAACAAGGATCCCCACTGCATTTTTCTCATTTGTTTAGAGTCCAGAACAAAAAGGAAGGATGTAAATAATTTGTCTAAACCGTAAAAGTTGGTTTTCGACCTTCTAGGGCTAGAGCCTCGACCAGACTGATTTGACATTAACGATGGCCATTCTTCACAATGAAAATTAGCAAATACCTGTGCACACGACCGTTCGACATCGACCAGAGCGTAAGGCAAGGTCCTGAAGGAGGAACCTCTCATGGTTGATGGTTGCTTGTTCAAGACTGACTTGTTCGTCAGAAAGGCAGAAGTTGGTTTGCAGGAGGTGTCGCTGAACCGAGAACTTGAAAAAGTAAGTCCTTCATCAGCTAGTGTAGGTTCCTTCAATAAAGTTGATCGAGGTTTCGAGTTCTTGGGGAAACGTGGTGATGTCTACAGGACAATGTTGGAGAGCCTGGTACCCTTTTGTATCAGAGCAGTTGAAATCATAGAGGTGTCGTCATTGACCCTGCGAGGTGGCCATTGGCCGAGTGGTAGAGCGACAATGAGGCTTAGGAAAGGACCTCCAGCAATAGAACAATAGTAAGACCAAAAGCACGACAGGAGTTCCAGGACCTGATGTGCACCGGAGATTTTTTTGGGTGGGATTCTCGGCAGCCTGGGTCATGGTCCTGGCGGATTCAGGAGTCAGAGAGTTGGTGGGAAGGTGAGGCCTGTTGAGGAGCATTGTTATCTTGAAGTAGGCGGTATAAGCTGCTCGAACGAAGCGTTGCAACAATTGTAGAAGCGTACCGTGATGCCCATTTTTGTAAATCAGACTGTTTCCTTCTTCCGCCATTACCATAAGCTTGTCGTTGCCAAAGCCCGCATTAACAAACGCGTTCATGTTACATATTCAAGATCATTATAAAGTCAGGAAGACTATATACGATCACAAAGGCTTCCGCCGTCATATGGTTGTGCTCCTCAAAGTCCGTAACTCTGAGAAAAGGTAATTAAAAATAAAGTTATTAGCACATCGTCGAAATATACATACTTGTCAAGATGCTCTGAGTCGGCGATGCAATGCGGAAGATCAAGATTTGCTCGTCGGAGTCGGAGTCGACAAAGGTCCGACTATTTCGTCGATCCCATAGTCAAAGGAAGAGGGAAGCCCTCAGCAGGACTCATCGGACTATCATTCGTGTCCTTGACCCCAAACTGCGGTGGAGACGATCCTCCCCATCCATTCCTATTCTTTCCATTCTCTTGATCATCGTCATAGGTGTCCAAAGCAGAACGAGTCGAATCACGAGAGTTTGCTTATTCCTCGCGCTTCCACCTGCATTTCCACTTTCTAGTGCTAGACGTTGAGATGGCTGAGATGCGGCACGGTGCACCTAACCAAGGACTCGTCAAGGGTGAGATATCTTGATCCAGGATCTGCATGTGCACGAAACTGGCTGCTAAGTGACGCAGTTGTGCTATTAGCACCTCCAGTGCCATGAGTCATTGGTTCCCATGGAGCAACATCCGCAGACGAAGCCCGCGAAATGGCCCGTGCTTCAAGGGGACGCACCCACAGAGCCAAGTGTCAACATTCACCTGTGTATATAGATATTAAACGCCATCCTCTCCAAAGACGAATGAAGAATATACCTAACCATTACAGTTCTCGTCTATAAAATAATCCATTTCTTCAAACAAATTGTAGGCGCGGTCATGGCTATGGCCAAATACGGGCCTGTGGTAGTAACCAAGTAAGCAAGGGCACCATGAGAGAATGGAACCGAGACTGGATGTACCAGTGTGGGTGCAGGGGAAACAGAAGGTACCTGAGGGCTGAGGCCTTGTTTCCTAGTAACGATGAGTTTCGTGGACCGCAGAATTATAATCGTTTGTACAGGTGCAAAATGCTGGTTTAAAAAAATCAGGAATACGAAATTACCAACTTGAAAAAAAAGACGTTACATTTCCTAGTTTCCTTCCTCCTTCATTCGAACCAGCAACCGATGCTGCGATTCACACACCTAGCAAAGAAAGGGACCATGAGAACGCAAGTACGCAAACGTAGAAGTGAAACGCACATAGTACCGAACCACGTCTACAAACGATCCAACTCTTCTAACACTTGGAATATAGGCGCGGTCAATGGCTATGGCCAAATACCCGGCCTAACAATTGCGAACGGTCGTGGCTATGGCCAGTACCCGTCTAGATCTGCTGTGAGTGCGCAAAAGAAAGGAAGTCGCATTGTTCTTGTCACATGTCACATAAGAAAAAAATCGAACAATGGCTCGCAGCATTATCAAATATATTATATAATATTATTTCTTCGCAGAAAAGTTAATAAAATTGTCAAACTACTGGAATCTTATTTTAAATATCTTTCCATAATCTTTAAAATATCTTCCATATATGTCCAAAATATAACCGACGATTTTACAGTGAAAATAATTAATATACTATGTGAAAAATTAATTCAAATAATATTAAGATATATTCCACTGGGAAATAAGGACAATATAGGAAAGGATATTTGAAAAATAAATCCAGTATATTTCATATACAAACAAGGGGATTATGCAAATAATATTGTAAATATTATTCCCTTTATTTTGACAACACTATAGCATTCTTTTTTGGAATATTAATCCGATAATTTCCAAATAAAGTCAGTGATATTATTGGAATCCAGACCCAGTGTAAGTCGTTCGGTCGTCCCTTTCAACTTTGGCACAAGGAGTGAAATTGCGGACTCTCGGTAAACTATTAATGCCTCCCGTTCTTCGAAGGTGACTTAGCTGCAGGATCGCTTTATGCAACTAGGAAGGACGATTCGTCCATTTGGCTCTTTAATCAAGGGGACACCTCGCTCCAATCCCTGTGTCTTGCACACCAAGTGTTCCCTATCGAGAATTTGTATTATGAGGACATAGTAAGCATGTT
>JAIUJM010000054.1:0-36930 GCA_026262225.1 Inosperma sp. D86
GTCTTCGCAACTTGAAACAGGACTGCAGAAGGGGCAACTGCAGCTTGGTGTGTTAGTTTTTCTCTTCCCGGAAATATAATTCTGACTTATCATATAGTGAATGGGGTGCTCCGACGAATCAATCATCAAGAGTGTTTGGGGTGACCGTTGCTGGAGAGTTTTCAACTGCAATCAACAATTGCGGTCTCTGGTAAGTCGCATTATCTCATGATTGTGCAAATTTGAATGTATTTTCTCAGGTTGAATGGAATTGGATCTGATAGTGCCACTGACTGCACTCAATGGGATAACTGGAGTGTTGGTGTCATGTTGTATTATTGGAATTGAATTACTTACTCAGATCACTTGACCTATAGGCCTACTCGGCTGATACTGTAGCAGGCCTGAAACGTGTAACACTCGCGTCCATGGACTCTCTCCAAAATTTCTTCTACTGGACGTGGAAGATCGGAAATTCGACGAAACTTGGTACATCTTCATGTCCCATGTGGCACTATAAACTCGGCATGCAGCAGGGCTGGGTACCTAAAGGTAATTATTTCTTCATTCTAGATATTATTCGTTGCCTGTACTTCTCTTTAAAAAGATCCTCGAGAAGCTGTTGGTTTCTGTGCTAGCCTTGGTTCAGCGGGCACGCCATTTGATGGTACATATCCAGCTACGGCCACTGGCGGCGTAAGTAAATTCTTACATACATCTACTATTGATTTTTGACTTTTTGATATCGACTTGTTTAGCCTGGCGCTGGTACCCTTGATGCCGCTATGAGCGCGTCTTACACTTTCCCTCCCGCAACAGTTTCTCCATCATATGTGGGCACCTCGCTGCCTACCTACACACCAACAGGACCACTCCAAACTCTACCTGCCCCAACTTTCACGGCAGCACCGACAGCCTCTGTGGGTACAGGGTGGTTTAATGCCGCTGATAATCAACCCGCCTATGTGTAAGTAGACCTAGATCAAGACCTTCTCAGACCACTAAAAGTTTCCATTTTAGACCTGTAAAAGGTTGCCAATATCCAAAGTAAGTGTCTATCAATTTGGAGATCAAACATTTTTTTACCGTGGTGTAGTGCATGGGATGCTCAGAGCGTAGCTCTTCCCGCCACGACTTGCGCTTAATGACCTGCCAGTTGCCTCATCGTTATGACCTGTTCAAGAGTTTTTCTTCGATTTTCCGGAACATTTTTCACTATACAAGACTTTGAATGGACCTTATTGCTTCCATTTTTACGATCTAATGTCCATGTGATCGTCATGATGTTCATACAATGTAAATTATATGGATCACTTGTGGACTATGGAACTAGTAGATTTCTGGACCTGTTAGATATTAACGTCGCTTGCTATGAATACTACTGTAGTTGGTTTTCGCATGAAATCTATTACACAGCCAGGATGCGTCATATTAAGTTACATGGGTAAACGTATGCAAATCATCAATGGAAACATGGTATTACAGCAATCGTCCGGCGACTTCAGATTGCTCTCTTTCGTGCATCAAGCGTAGGGTGACATGAGAATGGATCATATGGATTAAAGGGGCGAGGAAATCGTGGCAAAGAAGCGGGGTTCTGGGGTTCTGCAAAATCTGAACTGAATAAATAGAATTAAAGAGCTGAAGGACCAGGAGTGTCTGCACGAGGACAAATGTTCTAAGAAGCCGGAATTGAGATGCAACGAGAGTCCAATTGTGTTACAGATAGTAAAGCCCATACCTTATGAATCAATTTGTCAGTAAACGAAATTCAAACAGATGGAACTGTGGATCACATACCAAATCGTATGCTAAAAATATCGTCGACAAGAAATGACAGACTATAAAATTACCGACCCCAGATGTCGGTGACGGTCCGCCTGCGTTCACGTTTAACGGTGGTGGTTAAGATTGTAGTAGCTGCACTTCTGTCGGCAGCATGCGAAGTGGAGGTCCGAGGGTCAAGGCCGCCATAGGCAGCACGGTCATTATCTAAAGACATTCTTGTCCTTGCAACGCCAAGGGTTTTTCTTTTTACATCACGTTCGATTTCCGCAGCAGAGAGTCCCTGATTTTGGTCTGAAGGATCGAAACCACTACTTTCCACCATTGTAACTGAAATCGTCCTCTTCCTTTCACCGTCCGCTTGTTGAAGTTCTGATAACGATTTGGATAACGAAACAGCGGCGGGACGTGAGAAAGTCACTTGAGAAGGCGCCAATTTCCCAGAGTCAGTCCTTTGCATGGTATTGGGGGAACGTTCTGCGTTAGACACGGTATGAGGAGTTAAAGCAATGGTGGGAGTCGCAGGGCTGGTTAGAGAGGGAAAGGAGGGTCTTTCACTCCCCCGAATTCGTCGGCGATCACGAGTTGTAGTGGAATGTTCATTATCCGCAGACTTATCTGTTGCACGATGTAAGAGGGTTTCGGAAGGTAGTGTAGGTAAGGGACGTGGTATAGAGAGAGGGGGGAGTGTACGAGGTCGATCAGATCGTTGCCTAGAAGCAGGAGTGGGAGATGGTTGGACAGTCTCTTGAGAGTCAACCGCTATCATCTGGGGACCGCGAAGCGTGAGATCAACCTTGGTATGTGATTCTCGAGGAGTTAACAATCTAGCTGGATTTACAGCAGTCGGTTGTGACACGTTTAATCTTCCATTCGTCGCTGGTGACGAACGACGCTGGTTGTCTGTGTTCTCGTGGTTCTTCAGCCTCTGGAACGTAGCAGGCGATGCCCTCGCGAGGACACTCTCGGGCCGCATGCCATTGGAACCACCAGCTAGCCTTCCTTTGTCCTTATCTTGTGGGTCCCAACTATGCCTTGATGCCACACTCTGTCGGTCACTACTGTTCTCAGAACGACGTCCAGCTGTTTGCATCGTAACATCTGGGCTTGTCCTTCTTAAATCTTCTCCTAGGCTGGCGTGTCGACCGTGCATGGAAGGAGAACCATATTCGCTGACACCCCTTTCAACTGCAAACTCGCGCATAATACGTCCCATACCAAGAAAAACTCCAGTTATACCACGAATAAGGTCATCCGCCATCCGTGAACCTTCACGATAATCTGCAGCGACCTTGCCCCACAATTCTACGATCTCCTTGACATGAGGGTCACCCGTTGCAGATTCGACTTCAACGTCTACCTGCGCCTCAACGGCGCGAGAACTTCCCTGCTTAAGTAAGTTATACAACCGATCAGCCGCAAAGACCATGCCCTGTGCATTTTGCAGGACATCCGTGTGAACGGATGATGCACCAGTGGAAATGCTCTGTGTAGCATTTCTGGGCAGTTTCGCGAGCGACGTTTCAAACATTGTTAAGCTGTCGAGCATCAAGCGCGCATGTTCTGTTTGAGGCGTGAGCGGAGGATGGCCAGTATACCGTCGGCTTCCAAAGGGACTGGCAGTTGCAAGCCGTTCTTGAAGATGAGCAACTGCCAAACGTGGTGTCCCAGTAATGTTCCCTGGGGTATAACGACCAAGAGCGGAAGTAGTGCGGTCACCTATAGTCGAATCGAGCTCTCGATCCCGCGAAGCCAAGGAAAATGTGCTACGATGTCCTCGTAACTGAGGTTCTGTCCGATCTCGTGGCGTTTCGGGAGACTCTCTACTCATGTATTGATACTGAGCCATGGATGTCGATGCCCTGGGAGGAACGGTTCTGTCGCGCTCTTTGTCCACTAAAGCACGACGAGAACCATCATCTATCATGTCCTGCGGGCTCCAATCGACTTTTCTTACTCTCTCCTTAAATACGTTCCCATTCCGGCCACCACTCGCCACAAGACTCTGTGCTGGCCCTCTCAACTCGTCATCTCTCCGTCTAGTCAGGCCAGCAGCTCGCAACCCCTCTCCGATGAGACTTCGGCCCCCTGGACTCCAGAGCGCACTTTCTACACTGCCACCTCTCGTGCTTTGCCTTCTCTCTTTACGAGGATTTCCGTCTTCGTTGGAAAATGACGTATTAAAAGGACGAGTTCTCATTGTGGCAGGTGTTCTATAGTCATCACTTGACCAGCGTGGACTTAGAGGCGTGCGCCGTTCGCGTACTGTGGACGAACGACCTACACCATTCGTAGCACTTCGAAATGGTGTGAAGGGTCCAGATGACATCTAGATAAGCGTAAATCTCTGAGGAAACAGCGAAAAGTGAAGAACAGAGGTGCCTACTTTATTCTTCTCCTGAGCTCGTGCCTCCTCCGCTTGATTATCGTGGTGGTTGTCATACCCCCCTCGATAGGTAGACTTGCTTCCCTGAGCCGAACTTGTGGGACTATCTCCGGCCAAGTCCGACCTGAATTCCCTAGGCAGTGCACTCCTCCGTCGATGGCCAACGGGACTTCGGCGGGCTGAAGCCACAGCTGCTAATGCACTCTGCGTTATCATTTCAGCCTCGCTTAATGTCCTATCTTTCTTCTCCCTGCTAGCAGCGGGCCGACCAGAATCATGTGTGCCGTCATCCTCTTCCTCGAAATCCGTCAGTTGAACACTGGCAATAGAAGGTCGGTTAGGCCTTCGATTTGACGGATTATGGCTTGAATTCGAATCAGAGGATAGTGTAGCAGTAAGGGAACGGGGTTTACGCGGTGATTCAGAAGCTGAGACGTGAAGTGCACGTTTGTATGTGCCGGAATGTGGACTTCCAGGAGGAGGTTGCGCTGGTGGGGGTGTTGCTGAACGGTGAGAGTGTGAAGAGTGGGACGTGGAACGACGAATGGAAGAAATAGAAGGTGAATGAGATGACGAGGACTGCGTGCTACGGGTATGATGTGTTGATTCTCGCTCAGTCTCGGAACCAGAGCGAATGGTTTCGTGTCGCTGGGTACCTTGCGTTGACAAACGGGCCGTCCGCATTGTTTGTGAACGAGAACTGCCCGACTGTGATGGGGCTGGAGACCGCCTATTTGGTGTCCCAGATCTTGCAGGAGATGGCGATCCTAATCGCGACAACTTGTCCATTGCCTTCGTTCAGAAAAATGCGCATATAATCAAATAATTAAGAAGAAATTGAGCGTGTTAGTTAGAAAAGGATGACCGAAATCATAGTAACTTCCTACCAATCGATTCCGCTCAGCCAAACTTTTTGCCCGCTGTAATACAATTTGATTTTCGCTTGACCCTTTTGACCTCAGAGTCTCAAAACTGTTTCCGCCAGCTAGCTTCCGATCCAATCGAGCAGTGTCGTCGCCGTCCACATTATTATCATTGCTGGTGTCGTTTTCTCTATCATAGTCATTGTCAAAATTGACATCGGCACCATGACTGTCCAACCTGTTATCAGACAATCGACTACTGCTCCTGCTGCTTGGTGCGTCTGACGTCGATGCCATGGGAGTTGTGTGGCTTCCGCTGCTTGTACTCGTGCTGCTGTTGCTATTGTAGGACAATGGGCGGTTTCGGATGGCTATGGTCGCAGGATCTCCCGTACTACCACTACCCGTTGAATTTGTCCCTGGAGGAGACGGTAAGCCGGAGCCGCCAGAATGTATGCTGGAACTCGGACTTGGAGGCTCTGGAAGTTCAGGTAGCCTCGGACTAGTAGATGTTGATAATTGTGGGGAATGTGATGGCTCCTGAATATTAGAGCTCGAGCCAACGCCATTACCAATGAATACCGCAGATACTGGTCGACCCTGTTTCGGCTTGAGGACTGCCCGCGGAGGCATTGCGAAGATCGATGGCAGCGCTTCGTGACAGATTGTAAACGTGGAAAATGATTGGAAATGACTTCAAGAGATTGTCATAGGATATACACGTCAGCAAACCATGAAGAAAAGCGCTGCTCGTCGACCAAGGCGACGGAAGTGGTTGTTGGGGTCCAAGGGCTTAAAGCGGAGTTGAATGCAAAATAAATAATTGAATTGCCATCCGTGTGGGAACTCCTGCTTCAACGCAGCTCAGAGCTGTCCATGAGGCTTTTTTCTTCCAATTGACTGTCGGAGGCAGTCCCTCATTTTTCATTTAAAAGGACCGTATGGCGATAATGCCGTTGGAAAACTCGTGAACCTCATGGCACCATCATACCGAGACTTTACGCTGAGTGCCCTTTCCTAACCTCTTGATGTCATAACAAACGACGTCGGCATATAGAATCGATACATATGCGCTCTCATGTTCATGGGAATTATCGTTGCATCTGTAATGAAGATATGAGAGTTAATCATTCAACAAAGTCTGGGTTGAGAATTCGAAGGTGGCAACAGCAGAAGAATAAACTTGAATTGGGTCCGATACTTTTAAAAAAAATGTTCACAAGGCAATTGGACTGTTCAAAATTATGTGGAATTTCCACTTTTCAAACGGGCGCCTTCCCCCGTTTTTCAAAAGGGCTCAAGTATTCGAATATCATTCCTTGAGGAATTACTACACGCGACATGTCAAATATATACAATGCCAATCTACATTTCTTGAATGGTGGACATAAGTAAGGTAGAATCGCCCCAGATACAACATCTGAATGAAGGTCCCACGACGATCACTATATTGGCATCTATATATTGGCATTTGAAAGCGAAGTGAGAACGCGCAGATATGATAGTGATATGATCGATGATCGGTTATCACACACTTTTCATTACAGGATTGCATAAATCAGACTGTAACCCAAAAGGACGGTGATAATCACTTAAATCATGCAAAGCCTCACCGAATGGATGTCTGGTTATTCCCTGTTATTCCTCAAAGATAACATGAGATAACATGGTAGCACTCTAGTACTAATGATGGTCTGTTCAAATCATGCAAACCATTGTTGTTATTTTCTTTGGAAACTTGGAAGGTTATTAGTTAGTGATGACACGATGCCAGCCTTTTGCCTCCGATTAAATATTGAGATATTTGAATTCATTCAGATTCATTCTCTGCAGGACCAATGTGCTAGCCTGTCTCGCTTTCTATAGTTCAAGTACCTTATATTTTAAGGTGGTGCTAGATTTCTGCTAAATTCAATCTGAACGTTAGTTGCCTGGTGACACAGCTGGGGGACTACCCGACAGTATCATAACTTGTGATCCTTTCTGCGAAGAACTGATGTCACCAGACGATGTGTGTTTTTACATGTTCTGTTGTCGTCTTGCTGATCCAATTAATGGGGTAAGTGGCCACAACAAAGGTGCACACCTTGTCAGGTTATTTTTATTGGGTGGTTCGAGTTCGTTTGTGGCCTGTATGCTCTTTGAGATATGCTGTGTTTTTCTCTCCGCTACATTTAACATCGATGTTGTCGTCAAATCTGCCATCTGTTACTTATGGCGACGCTACCCGCAGTTCTAGCCCATCGTCTACCGGGCTAGACGCTGCAATGTTCCTCAAGTTCTGGACGATGGGAGTTTTCATGGCCAGCATTGCCTACGGAATAGCGCTCACTCTGTCGATTTCGACAATATATCTCCTGCACAAGTCGTCTAGAAATAAGAAAGAGAGGAGGCACTACGTCCTAATTCTATATGTCCTTTTCATGATTTTCTTGGCCACGGTCAGCATTTCCTGTGGTATCGATTCCAATCTTGCCGCGATCCAGGGTACGAAAATTCCGTCAAATATGAACAACATAAAGGACGAAAATGCCATCATAGTTGTTGTGGTAATCTGGTGTTCAGATGGATTCCTAGTGAGTAACTAAACGCTACTGAGTTGGGAAACGCTGTATTTGGAAACCACTCTAGTTATGGAGAGCTGCTGTTCTTTATGAAGGAATTGAAACTTTAAAAAGGAAACTGGTGCGGACGATGATCGGATTCTTGATGTTCGCCCAGATATGTGAGTTATGTAAATTGTTATACCGCTATCTCTAATTGACACGGTCCTAATAGTATGTGGAATTCTCAACATCTCCTTCACCTTTATTAAGGCTCTGAGTTCCACACAATATTCACGACCTGTGTTTATTTCATTCGCGTCCACCACTCTCACTGTCAACTGGATCATAACCGGAATGGTTATCTTCCGTATTGGACAATACCGAGACCACGTTTCTTCGTGGCTTGGGAAGAGCTACGGCGGACCTTTCAGGAGGATTATAGTGATGTGCATAGAATCAGCAGTGCTGATCATAGTCTTTTCTTCCATCTTCCTTATCCAAAACCTGAGAGGCTCCAGCCCCTTTTCACTTTCCAGGCTTTTGCTCGTCCAGATATATGTGAGTTACCTTCTTTGTGTGGGTTATCCTAGAAAATGACCACAACACAACCAGGTTGTTGCCCCTTTACTTACCCTTTACCGGGTCGTACAAGGCAAAGCTTGTCCATCTAACACACCATCAAACTTTTCATTTAATGTGTCCGGAAGTACTGAAAATTCTATACGAGAAAACTCGACGACGCCGGGGTTACAAGAACCTCAAGAAGGTGCCATGCGGACAAGCCTGTCCGCACAAACGGACGAAGTGACGAATACGCATGACATCCACGAAGCATCATACGTAGACTCCGATGTTGAGATCGGAAGGATAGACATAACTTGATGACTTGATATGCGTGGACAGTTTTTATCTCCCATGTAGATTTAATGTTTTAGCATCCATCCACACTGTAATAAGCGCCCAATTACTGTATGCTACCGTTTGGCGCCTTGACCAGAGATCTCATCGGCCTATAGCGGCCCGCGGCCCGTAAGTTACTGAACTTCTTCACGGCCGTACTTGGCTGGTTAAAGATTTTCTGTATTGTGCCATGGGCGATGCTGCTGTTAACATCAAGGAACCTCCCAAAAGTCGAGCAATGGTTAGGGCAACTGCAGCGCAATTGGCCATTTTACGAAATGCTTATGAGCTGTTGAGCTCCCCGTCTTCTGAGCAGAGGAAAGGTCTGTCTGAACAAACTGGATTGTGCGTTGTAATTTGTTTCCGCATTAAATTATATTTTGGGTTTTTATTATTTTAACCATCTTGGTTGTTAGGCCCCCCAAGTGGATCGGACAGTGGTTCTGCCGTCAAAGAAACAGAGGTCGCACTGGCGGCCTGAACAACAAACGCAAATTCCACATCTTCACTGCCGAGACGTCTTCTCCTGCTCCAGAGCCAATTTTCACCCCTGTTCCCTCAGCATCTTGCTCTACAGATCCTGCAACTGTCGAACTCTGTCAAGGAAATAAAGACATTAAACTCGAGTATATTGAATCTGCAGTGCTCTCCTCTCTCTCTGGCAACGGCGAATCGACACATTCACTCACTGATGGGTCAGAATTTGGAGGATCTATGACTAGTTTCGGTGGTCATGTTGATCACAATGACGTGTCCCTTATCACGGATTCTGGAAAGAGGAAGTCCAGATCTGTTGCTTCGCAGCAGAGAAAGGTAGGTCGCTCAAAGGCAGCTAAAAGAAGCGTCATTAACAAATAATACAGGGTGGAACGACTGCGGTCACAACTACGTATACGGAACATGCGCATGCTAACGGGCAAGGCATGGATGATCTCAACTGCCCTACTTTCCTTAGTAATCAGCATATCGACGGTCATACGGCATCTCCAACCGCATATACTCAACTCCCTCATGAGGACTCGGAACAATTAAATCCAATCGTAAATCTCCAAGAAACATTCCTCATGAGCATTATCCCACCTAGAAGGTCTACAACAGTTGCATGGAACGCAACTCGATCAGACGACGCAAAAAATGTTGCTGCAATGCGTAACAGGTCTTCCAGGCTTTCTGTTGTCAGCCTGCCCGTAGACCGCTTGGTGGAGGGTCCTTCAGAGTCAATCCACCAGCATGTCGTCCCGCAACCGTATGCAGTTCAATTGTCTAGGGAGGCTCACTCAACACACAAGACTGCTGCCTCGTCCTTACCTGTGCCTCCGTCACAATGGGAGAACAATGAGCCCAGAAAGCGTTCTCAACCTCAGAGCGAGAGACTGGCTTGGATGACTGATGCTGTGGCCTTGGTTCCAGATTCCAACCGCACCTTGACTTCTTATCCGACTGCCCTGTCCTGCTTTCCGTCTGTGGTTCCGTCTACTAATGCGGACTCTCCTGCTTTCTTTATGACCCGCTTGGATTTCTCGAGTTCTCCACTGAAGGAAAACTACTTTTCATCCGTGACGGTAAGCCAAGAAGTTATAGCCCAGGAGATAGTAAGTGACCTCTTTTTAGGGGCTTGAATCCGAAATTATGGCGAGCAATTTTCAGCAAGAGATGAAAACAGAAAATTACCCTGAGACACAAGAACCAATTTTATATGAAAGAATAGACGTTCTAGACCCTTCTCGAGCTCCGTTGAAACATTTGACTGGGATCCTTGGCGACTTCGTGTCTGGGGATGGCTCATACCGAAGGCTACTCGTGGATGCAGAACTTCGAAGAAAGCTGGTTGTTCGTCTGACAAATGAAGAGCTCTTGCTACAGAATCCCTTTATGGGTGCAATGGGATTGTCATTGCTTTCTAGACTTGGTCTATTGTAAAGTGATAAATAGATGTGTATATTATGTACGTAGCCGGACGTACCCGTGCCGACGTCAACTCAACCCGAGAGTGTGTTTTGCCGTTCTACTTCAAATTCACAAAAAGGTCGAAAAAAATGTCCCTCCGCCTCGCTCGCGCAGCATTCAGGTCTGCTGCCTTTCGTAATGTGCAGGCTCCTGCTTTGAGGGGGTCACGGAGGATGGCATCGACATCACATGCAACCCATTCGTCAAGCGACAAACCTTGGATTGTGAGTCGTTTGATAACTCACTGGAGATGGTTCTCCTCAAGTTGCGTTTGTTATTAGATTGGGTCGTTATTGATCTTTGGTCCTGTTGTGAGTTTAGGTTCAACTACGAATCCTACGTCACTGACCCTCCTTTTTCGGTACAACCTTTTCGAACATTTGCCTCGGTCTTGAAGTTTCTCTTCTTGATTTCTCCATCTGCAAGAAAGAGTCACCATACTGAGCACCACAATCCCGTGCATAAGGCAGAGCATGACCATGCTGAAAAGGACGCCCATGCCACCTCAGCAGTGGCTGAACAGTCGATCCTAGTGGAAGATGACGAGGGGACTGCTGCCGATGTTGCCTCTTCGGTTGCGCTGTCTGAGGTACGTTGCTTGTTTTGTTCTATTGCGGCAACCAGTTTAATTAATATTTTATGGAGGCAAGTGACGTGCCACAAGATGCTCAATCTGTAGGTATCTCTTGAATTAGTTGGTGCCTTTCTGTTTACAATTTCAACGTTTCAAGGCTGAGAGGCATGCTGAATTAAAGTCGGCTGCAGAAAGTGAGCCATCGACAGTATGTTCAATATCACTGGTGTAAGGACCATGATAGACTCAATCATATGTTATTCAAGGATACGTCGCATTCAGCCTCTGAAGGTGCTGGTGGGGAGGAAGGCACGGAAACACACGTGGATGACGCTCGTCAAGATTCCGAGGTTGGCTCTTTTGTTACCTATTCTTCATACAATTCTTGATATCAATTCCCGCAGGAGCGTGCTATTCCCAAAGGTGATAAAAAGAATTGAAGGGTTAGATAATCCTCACACACACAAGTACTTATGGTGCTTTACATTGCATAGATGTGCATCCCATCTACAATTTAGAAAGTTCAGTTCTGCTACACCCATTAAGACCTCAACTTTGGAGCAAAGACGGTTTGCTATGGAAAGTTCATCGAAATCCAACATATTGCCCTACCATTATGATGTCTGATGGTGAGACCTTACTCAACCCTCGCGACACAAATGAAAACGGTCAACAACGATTTGGACAATGTCCTTCCACTCCGTCATAGCACCTAAACCTAAAACCCTGTCATCCGCTGTGCGGAAGGATCGAATAAGTTGGCTCACCAATGTCTCCGCAGGCCAGATTCTTACCGATCGGCCCGATGACATTATATTTGACGACTTCCTTGACCACTCGCAGATGTTCAGCGGTCAAGGGGTGTTCATACATCATTGTATTCATCGCAGGGAATATGTATGTCGGTGTTTGGGGTGACAGGGCACGCAGCAGAGATGTCTGTGGCACAGGTGATTCAGCAACTTTTATCAAAACGATGGTAGCTTCTTACAACGAGATTGTCACAGAGTCCATGGGCCATCTTTGCAAGTGTGTTTGCTGAACATGGAGCGACGAGGACAATATCAGCCCAACGACGTAGTTCTATGTGGAGAATTGGGTCTCCAATCTTATATGTTCCCTGATGATGATAAAACAGAAGAAATTCTGACCGATGGAGGATGACTAATACTTACAGTCCACTCATCCTCGTCGGTCCAGAGTCTAGATCCAGCATTCTCAATTTCTGCCTTCGTGTAGAATGCCAGAGAAGGTTTCGTCGCTACAACTTCAACGACTACTTGCTTGTACTACCTACAACACGACGATAAACAAAGTCTTTTTTGGAGTTGATTCAATTCTCGGAACGTACGGTAAGTAATTCTTTCACTATCAAGGGTGCTTTTATAGAGGCAACGCTTCCGGAAGTGATGAGAAGAATGTGAGTATAGTTTGGCCGTCGTTCCGATTCAGCAATAAACGTCATCGTAGTAACTGTATAGGTTGGGACTAAGGGATAACAATGAGATAACGCTTATCATATTGACGCACATGAAACGATGATCGATCGGTGATCCTCATCATCTGATGCCCTATGGCCCAAGTTCATTGCCATCTGTTTCCTTGAATCCAAGCCTTCGCCAAGCATTTGAATAAATGAGAACAACCGCAGTCCACCAAAATAAGCCATCATTGACATAAACATGAAGCTTGTATAAAACTCACGCCACGGTATTTATATATGATCACATTCCCATCCTTTCCCACTACTTAGTACTGTGAACACTAAAAAGTTGAACACTGCCATGCGCCTAGTTGTTGTCACCATTTTTGCCCTTTTCTCCATTGCTTCAGCTGCTGTATACAATGTCAGCGTTGGCAAGGGAGGTCTAGTTTATGACCCTTCAAGGTACCGTGATCTCTCTTGACTATAACGACCTTGGAGCTGACGTCGTACTCATAAGCCTGACCGGGGTGAAGTCTGGTGATGTAATCCACTTCCAATTGTACGACCTTTATTCTGACAACCTTTCTCGTGGCTAACTTGGATTATCTTCAGCGGCACTACGACTCCCCATGTGCGTCGAAACAAGATTAAAATTCCTCAATGGGATTTAGGGTCCTGAATCATTTATAGAGCGTAACTCAATCGACTTTTGACAGTCCTTGCGCCACCAAGTAATCTCCACACCAAGCCATACTCCAAATTGTTTTTTGATCTTTTTCTAGACCTCAGGGCACAGATTCTGGAGTCCGGACGAGTTCGTCGTCGAACCCTGACTATCCCGTGACCATCGATAACGTTACAAGCCCTCTCTGGTATTATTGTACCATAACAGGGTAGGCTGCATTACCTTGTTTTCACAAATTTGTTCTAACACCGATTTTGCATTTAGCCACTGTTCCAGTGGTATGGTCTTCGCAATAAACCCGACCACCGATCAGACGTACGACGCATTCAAGGCTAAAGCAATGGGCAAATCAGTTGCTTCTTCCGGTTCAGTTGCTTCTCCCACTTCAGTTTCATCCTCTAGCTCTGCTGCAAAGCCAACTGGCTCTACGTCTGGCGCAGAAGGCAAGAGTTCCATGATTCAGAAGACGGTTGCCGTTCTAGCGGGTGCTGTTTTGTTCATTGGATTGTTCATTTGATTTTCTCGCACCAAAACCATGGTTCGTATATCCCATGAACTGTCTCGTTTTCTTTGTCATCTTGTACCCTTGGTAATCCGTACAGACATGTATTCAATCTTGACACCTTGACGACTGTACGCTGCTACCACTCTACGTTCCGCTGTCTATAGTTGAGTGCTATTATGAATGATGAACTGATATTGATCATACTAGAAATAAGTGCATTGAATCTGTCCAAGTTCTAGAATTCTGAATAGTGATTATGGATATCAGGATGGCGTGGCAAACAGCGGTTGTAATAATGCCAAGCCCTACCTTCACACTGCATCTTCTCATATCTTGGTGAGTTATGAACTAAACGCCATCACTGAGTTTGAATGAGAGGCGATTCGTCAACTTATCGTCAGTGGAGCGGGTCTTGATATGGCAACTCGGCGCAAAACATTTGTTCCCATGTCCATGCTCTTCAAATCATTCCAATATTTACTAGGTGTTCTTTGTTATTAGAAACTGTACGTTTCGGTTATTCTGAGAAGTATGCTGCTGTATGACTTAGCCATCTAGTATGCAAGGTGGACCGCCAATGAAACGGGTCCGTCGGAGCTCATCACCTCCAGCCCAGAGACCCTCAAATGGACATGGTTCGGGTTCATCTGCAGAGCTCCCCGCGCTCTCACTCTCTATCCTTGGTGTTGAGCCGGTCGATGAATTTGTCAAGGAGATTGCCGACTTCGTGCACCATATGATAATGACACGTCCTGATATACCCAATGCAAGAGTAGAAGTGGAGGCAAAGATCGGAGTTCTGCGTGAGCGGTCATCTGGACAGAGATTAGCATTACCAGTTCTTGTCGAGACAAGTGCACATCCATTTCTTTGCCGTCAAAATGCGGTTTACTCATATCTTCTAGTTCTTACAACAGATTTCCCAGAACTTCGTTTCGAGGCCAACATGCCGCTGGTATGTCACCGATATTCTCCCGGATGGACGGAATCCAAGCCCATTTTTTACCCTTAGCATCAACACAAACATTTCAACAATATCTTAAATACCCTGAAACAATCACCTCCCCCGGACATCACCCCCATGGACTATAGTCACCTAAAATTGGTTGACAATTTCTACTCCACTGACAACAATGACAAGATCAGAGTTACACGCGATGAGAAGACCGGAATGGTGCTTGACAGCATGAAAAAAATTCGCTTGGGAGATTTGAATATCTATAGCCCGAAGAACATGGTTGATTGGAGGGTTAGTGTCAATTTAGAAGTTCCAGGTACTGCTGTCATTTCTTCATATGTGCTTGTAATTCTAACTTGGTCTTTCAGTACCCCATCCAGTTGGGGCGACTTCGCATACAAGGCGAAAAGACAGATTGAGCTATACACATGAAGAATTCACAATAGACTTGACCCAAGTAACGACCACAGTTCCGAATGGTCCTGTAAGCGCTCGATCCCTTACCAGCATAACAAATTCATGACCCTTGTCTCTCAGCCTCAAATTCTTCACGAATTAGAGATTGAAATTTCCCGTCCAGAACTGCTTCTTGCCACAGCAATGTCAAGAAACAACCCAAACGCGTCTTATCATGAAAGCGCTGCGTTTAACGAGCTTATTCGTGCATTCGTCAACAATGCTCGGATATTAGCGAGGAACGCGAATGTTGAAGGAATGATGGTTGGCAATGAAAACCCTTCGGGACTATAATTATTGAACAGACATGCGTTTACTGTATAAAAATGCACCCTTGACCGTAGGCCATTAGGGATTGCACACGATAACGGGGAAGCCAGTACTGCGGTAACCCTCCTGCAGAGCATTGACAAAGCACAAAACCGATGCACCTAACAATATTCACAACCCAACAACTTCCACCATATCGCCATCCTCGAGATCAGTTTCCCCAATCGACGTGTCATTGTCCAATTTATCACCGTCAATTGACAACCGAGGTTCTTTTCCTGATTTAGTGGCACCACCATTCTTGCTTCCTTTTTTACCCTTACCCTTACTTGCACCTGGTCCGTCGCTTTCAAACAACTCGGGATAGCCTCCCGCCAGTCCTGCTTTCTTCAAAAACGCTTTCACTATGGATCCGCACTTTGTTGTCGATCTCACGATGAGGGTGATGTCATTAGTCAAACTGGAGCGGAGGACGAGTTTCATTTTCTCTCCCAACTCAACTTCCGACTCGGCGTCAGATTCTTGTGTCTGGCTCTGAAGGGGAGGCGTAGAGGCAGCAAAGCTCGTTCCAGAAGCATGGTACACGTCCTCATCAGAACCTATGTCAATAGGTTCATTTGATGTTCCAAAGGTCGGAATTGCATTAGCTGGTTGTGAGTTGGGTTCGAGGAATAGAGATTTCGGTTGGTGGGCCTGGATATATTCATATGCCTTTTTTTCATATGCATCTGAGGTATTTTGGGTTAGCCTGGGGGCATGACACAAGTCACGAATGACTGACCGAACTCGGCTGTGTCGGACCAGATCTTTAAAGTCTGGGGCGTTACAGAAGGGAAGAATCGTTTCCCTTGGTATGTCAGGATAATATTGGCAGAAGAATGGACTTGGGCATCATCTGCAACAGCCTCAAATAGGTCCCGGAAAGTATCAGTCTACAAACGGTGCTCGTTAATTAGTACTGACCAATATGTGGACATTCACTCACCTTATCTATTTTATATTGCCATACCTCTTCTCTTCCGTTTTGGGCCAATGGATGCGGTCGCCATTTAACAGTTAAAAGGAGTTCCCCTCCCGTACCTGTTCCCGCAGTTGCAGGCCGAAGACGCTTGCCTTCGATCTTCGATTCTTCGCGTATACGTTTTGCGAGTTCCATGAATTCAGGTTGAAGGTTATCATCACTTGAGGAGTCGTCTAAATCGAGGACGGTTGGAGACGCGGGGCGAACTACCCCTTCAAGAGTTTGTCTGTCATGAAACTTTCCATAAAACATTCGAAGACAATACAACAGATATAACTCACCGAACAATACGTTTGGCATTAAGAATTTGGTGCGCTGGAAGAGCAGGTGGTGGAGTGATGGACCGGGAACGGCTGCGCACTCGCTTGCGTTTTCCCTGCTGCTTTCCGCTCGGTGTGGAAGCTTCATTTATTTCGATGACATCGTCATCTGAGGAACTTGCAATTTCCTGTGATAGTATCCTGTGTTCCAGGAAGTTATGAATGCCAAGCCGCTCCGCATACAGATAACTTACCGAGCGATGTTTTTGCTATTTTGCCATGCCGGAACAACGCTGTCTTCCTTCTTATGTCGTTTGTATCTTCGCCGAGGAGTCAAAACTTCATCACCATCATCATCATCGCTTCCACTTGAATTCTCCTTAGTTTGCTTCTCTGCCTCTACTCAAGGCCAGATTCAGCATCCGTATTAGAATTACTAAGCCTTTCTCACCTTTATCCATCTTTTCCAATTTCTGCCATGTCCTTGAAGAACGATTCCGGTTACGCATAAACATTTCATCTGTATCTTGAACCACAATGACGCGTTTGGCGGCCGCATTGGGGTTAGATAGGGGCACTACTGTGGCATTTGTATGTGCTGAGGCGGACGAGGTTCCCTGAGATGAGGGTGTAGCTGCTTCTGCACCAAAATTAACATTAGAGGACAAACTCGCTGTCTTCTGTACAGGTCGAGGTCGAGGACGCGGTCGAGGACGTGTATCGGCCATGGCGGAGGAGGAGAATATATGCGTGGGAAAGTTGTGAATATGTTTCTCACGTGATATACTACCCCAAAAACGGTTTTTGTTCTGTATTATCATGGACCCGTCCGCGCCAGTCATATTCAAACGTAAAGGAACAACCAAACCAGTGCAAAGATCCAGGGAAAGATCCCCAGAAAATGGGAAAACCAATGAGGCAAATGAATCAGAGGCGGCAGAGGATTCTCCAATTACACTTGCAACCAAGTTGAAGAAGAAAGTGCAGAAATCAATAACCAAATCACGGTTAAGTTTTGGTGCGGAAGAGGAAGAAGTATGTATTTATATTACTTCCCAAATTCTTTCAAGTTGATTTTTTGGTGGTAGAGTGATGACGTATTCAAGGTCAAGAAGTCGAGGTTGAGTCAGAAAGTGACATTAAGGACCCACCCAGCGTAAGTTCTGATGTTTTTACGTCGTATTCGCACAGTCATATACTTAGGCAGTCGCTAGGGTTATTGCTTCTGCATTGGAACAAACCACACTTTCTAATGATGGTCCCCGATACGACGCTGCATATCTGAAAGAATTGAAAGCAAGCACTCCAAGCTCTCGACCTCGGACGACTGCCGTTGAAGACCCATGTGATGCTGATATGTCCTTGCAGATTAGTGATGTCCAAGTTATTGGCATGGATGTTGGTAAGTAACAATTTCCGAATTGTTTGCGTGAAGTCTTACTATTGTGCAGACGAATTCGGCACCAGTATCCCCTCTGAATCTGCAATCAAAGTTGCAAAAGAGAAAAGAGAAAAATTGCGCAAGGGACAGGCCATCTCTGGTGAAGACTTTATCTCTCTGACCGTGTCGCGAAGAGAAGATGCCCCGGAGGGGCCTCATCCAGAAAGTCGGTTAATGCGAGAGGAAGATGAAATTGGTGAGGGAGAGGATGGTAAGTGGTTCTTGATTTCCGCTTATGCATAACCTTATGCTAGTATTTCATTCAAAGAATTCGCAGAGTACACAAGTGCACAGGAAAGGATTGCACTGGGCAAGAAATCGCGGAAATTGGAGGCAAGCAAACGCAGAGACGAAATGAAAGAACTTATTGCTGATGCGTAAGCTACCTTTTTGCCTATTGGTTCACAAGTATTTATGTAGGCCCAGCGAAGATGAAGATGAAGAAACGGCAGAATGGGAGCAAGAACAGCTACGTCGGGGTGGGCTTCGAACACTAGACCCCACTACGTCCCAGGCAAATGTTAAAAGAATTTATAAACCAGCCCCAAGTTCGTGATTTTTTTCCCTCGTTGCCTTATGAATTGACGAGCTCGTGAATTAGTTCCACCTGCTACGCCCGTTCCGTCATTGTCACCCGCGATTTCTCGCCTTTCGGAACGTCTTGCTCTACTGATGTCATCGCATGCCAAAAATTCTGCTGCTCTGGATTCACTGACTCGAGAGCGAGTTGAGGTAGAAGACAAGGAAAAAGAGTTGAGAGAAATGGTCGAAAAAGCCGAGGAAAAGAGAGCATGGTTTGGAAGCTTCAAGGAATGGGTTGAAGGCGTTGCTGGCTTCCTTGATGAAAAGGTTTTGTTTTTTTGTTTTTCCATTTTGTTTGCAACTAAGAAAGTTAATAGTACCCAATGCTTGAAAAACTTGAGGAAGAACATATTTCATTACTCACTGAGCGCGCTGCGATGATCGCTAAGCGAAGGGGCCAAGATGACGAGGATGATTTATCCACCTTCCTAGGCCCGATTCCAACTATGCCATCTCCTCCAGAGTACACAGACGAAGACGAATTCGGTCGTGCTGTCTCAAGACCTGATCCAGCAACACAGAGACGCGAACGGCGTGTAGCACGCATTGCACGCCGGCAGCTACGCTCCTCA
Organism: Inosperma sp. D86; assembly: GCA_026262225.1. Lineage (NCBI taxonomy): Eukaryota > Fungi > Basidiomycota > Agaricomycetes > Agaricales > Inocybaceae > Inosperma > Inosperma sp. D86. The sequence goes on from JAIUJM010000054.1 coordinate 19,157, forward strand.
CGCCAAACAGGAGACGAAGAAGGGTTTTCTACCGACTCTTCCCTTGCACCAGCGGATGCCAATGCTTATTCCGCGGCGTTGCAAACACTCTATCATAAGAAAAAGGAAATCTTGTCAGATGTTAAAGCAGAAGAGTTCCGTGATCCTGGAAAGGGTAGATGGAGGACCTGGCGTGAAAACTATTCAGATACTTATATCGGAGCGTGGGGTGGTCTTGGGGTGGTTAGCGTTTGGGAGTTTTGGCTGCGGTTGGAAAGTGTGGGATGGAATTGTATTGACGTGTGTTTCTCAGTTGAGTTCATTAGTAAGGGATCTAATCTTAGTTTCTATTTTACAGGATGACCGGAGTTTCCACAGTTTCAAATGGTATCAAGGCCTGTACGAGTACTGTCGGCCAGGGCCCGAAGGACTTCCGGTTGAAGAACGGGCAATCGGTCCCGATGGTGATTTGGTTGCTTCGATGATCTCTACTGCAGTAATCCCCTTGATATGCAAGATTCTGGAGGGTGGCGCGTTGGATGTATATTCTCTGAAGCATGTGCGAAGGGTAATTGATCTATGTGAAGAAATCGAGGCCAGCTTAGAATCAGGAAACCCAAAGTTCCAGGTGTGTTTTTCTGTCTGTAGGATGTATTATCTTATCGCTTCAAAAGCTTCTCCTTAAATCAGTCACCAAGCTATTCCAGGACGCTATCTCAGACACGGAATCTTGTCTGGCTAAGTTTAAGAGCGTACATCAGACTCTTCCAAGCTTCAATCCAGACTCCGTCCCTGCTAGACAGCGTTTCCTGGGCCGACGGGTCAAGCTCCTCAAAAACCTTTTGCACTGGATAAAATACACCAAAGAACGAACTGACCTTATAGGAAGATTAGTGGATGTCTGTATACTGGAGGTGGCTCAGAGCGGTTGGGAAGTTGGCGGGGAGGAAGTAGCGAGAAAGGCATGTGTTACTTTATTATGGGTTTTGTATTGCTGAACTGTTGCTGCCACTGGCAGATCGCTCGTTTATTACCTGACGACTTGGTGCCTCTTTGTCTAAGACCTTTGAGATAATTTACTCAAATGTCCTCTTTGCTGATTCATCGGTGTACAGATTCAAACTGTGTGGAAGGACCGGAATACGAGTAGGCCATTACTTGACAAGTCAATTGGCTCTGGCATGTGCCTGCTATTTTCACGGCCTTTGACTCTGTTGGGCAAACTCGAAGAATATCCCGAAACCTAAATGACCTTCATGACCTGCAATTCTATTGCAACTGCGCCGTGAAAGGCTCGTTCCGTTGTCGAACATATTTTGCTTCACAGCACAATTATATTGATTGCTAAACTGTGTGTCCAGATTTTTGAATCAAAGCTGTGAATTATACGTAACGTCCTGCTTCTGGAAAGTGTGCCTCACTATCGACTGTGAAGCCTTGGGCTACCTACAAGCTTTTTCTCTCGAATGGTCGAAAACTTTCTCTTTTTCCAAGATATTTGGATTGTCAGATGTCTTGGATATTTGTGGCCTTTTTAGCAACATGCCTTTGAATCTAACGTGGCTATTATGCGGATATGTGGCTAAGACCTTCCTGACATCGGCACGCTTCATACTCTACCCTGACTCACACGTAAGTAGGGTTCCGTGGCCCGGTGTCCTCATTGCCATCATGAGGGCGGGCTGCTGTGCATTTCATATTCCAAAAAACATAAATTGCGGCTGGAGACTCTCATGCGTGTATCCATCCCCCATTGAGACCTTCGTTTGTCGATGTCAAAACCCGTGGCTTTGGAGATACCTGACCCCGATAATGGTCCTGTAGAGACCACTACCGCCCAAGATCCCTACCAACAGAACATTTGGCTAAAGATCCGGTATGTTTTTGTGTCGCTGTCCTCCCTTCAGTGCAAACTCGGCCTTTTTCGGCGTTATTCCATTTCAGGGGCTATCTAAGGGACCCTTTTGCAGAGTTTCTTGGAGTCTGCATATTAGTTATGTTCGGCACAGCTTCTGCTTGTCAAGTGGTGCTCTCCAGTAACCCTGACGTTGCTCCTTCACCAAAAGGGGTACGTATCACTTTCAAATTAATCCTCTCCGTATCACTAACCGCTCCAAAAGGACTACATCTCGATCGCCTTTGGATGGGCCATCGGTATTGCTTTGGGTGTATGGGTTTCAGGCGGTATTTCTGGAGGTCATATTAACCCTGCTGTGAGTGCTTCCTTCTGTAGCTTCTGCATTGCCATGCTGATATCCACCAGGTTACTTTAGCAATGGCAGTATTTCGAGGATTTTCCTGGCGAAAAGTGCCTGTATGTCCTTTCAGCGCCGTCGTTTATCAATACCTTGATTCAAAGTTGGCAGGTCTACATTCTTGCACAGATTCTCGGAGGAATTGTTGGTGCGGCTGTGATTTATGGTACCTACGCCGATGCCATCGATGTCTTCGAGGGTGAAGGAGTCCGAACCCTGAAGACAGCGGGCCTATTCGCAACCTACGCGGTGTGTATTTCGAAGGTTAGGGCTAACCATATTAGCTGATATTCTTCGTAGCTTGGCTACACAACCAACGCTACTTCTTTCTTCAATGAATTTTTGGCTACTCTGGCCCTGATGATTGTGATCCTAGCCGCAACAGACAAGAAAAACATGGCGCCTGCAGATGGTCTAGTCCCACTGGCATTGTTCATAGTCGTTCTTGGCATTGGTATGTGCCTTGGTATGCAGACGGGTGCGTTTAATTATCGAACAGTTACTAAAATACGAGCCCGTGTCACAAGTCTAATGAGGTTACTGTAGGCTTTGCGATCAACCCAGCTCGTGATCTCGGCCCCCGTATTTTGACGGCAATGGCTGGCTATGGGAAGGAGGTGTTCACTTATCGCAGGTTCGTCGCAAAAAGGGTGGCTTTCCCTTACTGGTGCTGATGCAGATGTATGCAGCCATTATTGGATTTGGTGCCCGCTGCTAGGACCAATTTTAGGAGCACTATTTGGGGCATTTATTTATGATGCATTCCTGTACACTGGAACCGATAATATCTTTCTCAAACGGTATGTTGGCAATCTTCTCGTTGACCTGACATTCATCAACACTTCTAGAAGTGATAGGGCAATTAATTTGCGAAGAAGTCTGAATGTATAGTGCTGCCAATTGTCCCACTAATGGGAAATGTTTCTCTTTTCAGTTACCTCGTGCATTTTCAATGTTTTTCCTACTTTCAGGTTTTGTTAGGTGTGGGTTTTCGGACGTCTGCTGAAGAAATTTGAATTGTTGAAATTTTGAATATATATTCGCTTTACCAACGAAGTCTTCCGCATCAGTGTAACATCTATCTGGGGATGTCCGACTCGGAATGACGTGATTCAAGTGAATTGAAGCCAGTTTAGAATCGATTTTTTGGTATCTCTTAAGTGCTATTTCAGACACAAGAAACTTAGTTTAAGCGTCTTCCAGGTTTCGCCTTGTCCACGTTTCGAACTTATGAATAGGGTTTGTGATCAAGTTAGTAAGTCCGTTCCTTCTTTTTCTCAACCACAAACCAATACTTAGCTCTGGCACCTTGGCTTTCACTTGGCAGGTCGAAAACAGAAACTTAAACAACCCTAATGGCTTGTTTCTATCACTTCCGTTCCGTTGTCGAACATACTTCAGGACAGTTATCTTAACCGCTGAAATGTATGACTTTTAGATCCCCGCTCTGAGAAACTACTTTGAAACACATATAAACCCCCTGCCTTGTTCTCCCATCTTATTTCCTCCTGACTGGTTTTTATTCTTGCCTTACATCAAGATGCAAGTTCATCTGCTTGAGTCTAACGCAAGTGATGCGCGGATTCTTCCTCGCCTCGGGAGATATTCTGATAGGCCTCCCATAACGCAGCGTCCATGATCAGAGCGAGTAACGGGTGTATTGAGACATATAAATTGCTTCTGGATGATTTCATCCGTGTACCCATACCCACTGCAGCTGAGGTTTTATCTCCTTCGATGTCAAAACACGAAGCATTAGAGATAGCTGAGCACATTAATGGCCGTTCAGAAACTACTATTGGTCTTGATGTTTCCTACAACCAGAACACTTGGTTGAGAATACGGTATGTTTTCATCTTGCCAAGCATCTTGCTATTTCTTATGCTGCCAGCTCATCTTTTTGTATTAGGGACCATCTCAGGGAACCATTTGCAGAGTTTCTTGGTGTCTTCCTATCAATCATATGCGGCATTGGTGTTGTTTGTCAAGTCGTGCTTTCTGGTGACACTAATATTGCACCTTCACCAAGAGGGGTGTGTATTGCCCGCCTATGATCCATGTTGTGTCACTAAGCACTTAAAAAAGGACTATGACGCAATTGCCTTTGGATGGGCTGCTGGTAAGGCCGTCGGTGTCTGGGTTGCAGGTGGTATTTCTGGAGGCCATATTAATCCTGCTGTAAGCCTCCCTGCTGCTTTCAGTATTCACTGTCATGCCAATATTCCTAGGTCACGTTGGCATTTGCTGTATTTCGAGGCTTTCCCTGGCGTAAAGTACCTGTATGTCGTCTAGCAACCTCATTTTAATCATCTTACTCAAAAGTAGCAGGGATACATCCTTTCTCAGATTCTGGGAGGCATTGCTGGTGCTGCTGTAATTTACGGAATTTATTTCAATGCCATCGATATCTTTGAGGGTCAAGGAGTGCGAACCCTGAAGACAGCAGGCATATTCGCGACCTACGCGGTGTGTATTTCTAGCGTTAGGGCTAACCCCCTCGTTGACATGTGCCTAGCTCGACTACACGACCAACATTGCTGCCTTCTTCAATGAATTTTTGGCTACCTCGACGCTTATAATTGTCATCCTAGCCGTACACGATAAAAAGAACACGCCACTTCCAATTGGTTTAATACCTCTGGCTCTGTTTGTGGTTGTTCTTGCCATTGGTATATGCCTTGGGATGCAAACAAGTACGTGTTTCTATGGCTGAATCGCCATCTAGTGTCTGATGAGGCATGGTTACAGGTTATGCGATTAACCCAGCGCGCGATCTCGGCCCGCGTATCCTGCTTGCAATGGTTGGTTATGGAAAGGATGTGTTTACTTATCGTAGGTTCGTCAGCAATTTTGCAAAAGAGTCTTCCGTGATGCATCTGATGCGACTTGCGTAGCCATTACTGGATTTGGTGCCCGCTGCTGGGACCAGTATCAGGAGCGCTATTCGGGGCACTCATTTATGATGCATTCCTCTACGATGGAATCGACAATATCTTTCTCAAACAGTAAGTGTTGCACCTGATTTTCTTCATTGATTTTTAATGGAATCCATCATTCTTCTAGACGGGAAAAGACAATTGATTTTCAAGAAAGTTTTGTGTAATTCGACTGTCCCATAAGCTGTGATGGAGCTAGTTCCTCTTTTAGTAATTTACAGTCAAGGTTTTCTTATTTTCCATTTTGTAAATACGTGGGAGTGAACCACAGGGAAAATGATTCACAGTCCAATTGTACAACCTATCTCAAGACGGATTAGTCTTCGGCGCTCTATCAATGGATGAGGGATTGCGAACTGATAGCCATTAAGACAGTAGTTTGCGCCACAAGGTCCTTCAAATGAGTACAGAACGCTAAATATGGAGCTGAACATACCTATGAATCCGTAGGGAGGGTCCCATTAACAAAAGGAACAACTTTAAATGGACGAGAGCTACCATCTCCACATAACAAGTTGTATGTGTGTTCGGACATTGTTAGATCAACTTGGCATCGAGAGCGCAAACTAGGCTGATGCTAAAGGATACAAGCAGTGTGACAATGACGAATATTTTGAGAAAATGAACATACCAATCAGTGTCACCTGCATGCTCTGCTATAACAGCTGTTTCGTCTTTTGTAGCTATTCCAGGGGGATTTTGAGGCACAACTGGATCGTGAGTAGGTCTGGTAGGCTGGGGAGGAATAGGAGGCATTTTCTGATAAGAAAGTTCCAGTACAAAGTACGTGGCACAGTTACAAGGAGCACCAGTGAACGCTGTAGTGAGCCAACGAAGATAGCTGAGTAATGCCCATCTGCAAAGTTTCACTATCCATATGCGATGTATACAATGACTAGATGCGGTTTTTTATATGGGTGAAAAGTTTTGCTTTAGCCCTAACCATGTCAGACGAGCCTACAACTAGATTGCCTCAATCTGTGGTCGAGGGCAAGTACTAGAAATAGATATCCCATCATTTGTAAACATCATGCAACTGGTTTCCGGCCCACTTGATCCGTGCGATCCGGAGGCTGATTGCAAAGCACTCAAAGCACACAATCTAGCTCTGTACTGTGCGTGCATAGGCCCTAAAGTGTGCACGATGTCACAGAAAACACGCTACATGAATAGAGATGTATGGGATTCCCTTTCTACATTTCAACAGGCAGACTGCTCATTACTGGTCTCTTTGAAAGGAGCTGGCAAAACTGATGAAGAGCGATAAAGCGTCCAATACAGACTTCATTGTGGTGGATGTACGAGATGAGGACTTTGCTGGAGGAAATATTAGGGGAGCTATCAACCAGCCATCAAGAGAATTTTTGATGAATGTCGATCACCTGGTGAAAAAGACGAAACATGTTCCCGTGGTTATCTTCCATTGCGCTTTGTCCCAAGTTCGGTAGGTTTTCAAGCTGCGTCGCTCCAGAATTATCGGTGACGTCGGTCAAAGTGGACCAAAAGCTGCTAGGGTGAGCAAATTTTATCTCGGGATGATTCAGTGGATGGAAATAGTTCAAGATATACGGAGAGACGCGGAAGAATATTCTGGACGGTAACGACATCGACCACGAAGTTGTGATCCTACGCGATGGATTCACGGGTTTCCAGGAGAAATACAAGGTATGTAGCTTCTTTCTGCTACAAGGCTTAACGACTTAAGAATGGATCGAAGCATGATCCTGAGCTGATCGAGAATTGGGATAAAAATGAATGGGAACCTGACTGGACTGAAGGACCGGACGTATAAATTGGGAACGAATAATTTCCTTGCACATAGCGTATTCCAGTTATCATGGAGATGGAGTGTTTGGATTTGAGTTTGGTCGACTGCTATCTGATAGTGTTCGTTTGGGCATTGTGGCTTCAATAACTTGGGATATTTTCTTGCGTTCGTCAACAAATTGCTTTTGACAAATGTGCCTGTTGGTGCCACAAATTCCTCAATGATTTGACTAGCAAAGGATTATAATTACGCACCACGAACCCAAGGAGATTATTGTGAAAGCCCCGATTGCCCAGTGGCCTGCCATCATTGGTCCTACAAAAAATTTGGACAAGTTGAATTTCAGAGAGAGGCATACCTCAGATATTACACACCAGCAGTTAACCCTCGTATGAAACCCATTCCAATACCGCTAGCAATACCAGCAAGCAAGGCATTCCGGGCGCAAGGAAGGTTGGAAACATGCTTCGCACTCTATTCGCGAGATTCACGAGAGGATTTTTACTATATATTTCAAAACATCTCACCTCTATTGAGTCATACAATAGATTCCCTGTCGCTGGAGGTAGTCTCGATGGCAACTTTGTGTCTTGGGGTAGTGCATCTTTGTTTGAAGTCATTGAGCTTTGCACAAGAGGAAGCAAAATATTTTGGGACAAAAGTCACGTGCGGTTGCCTACCCAATTTGGACAATGCTGCCAACCTCAATCCTTGCCCAGCATTGTTCGGACAATGAACGGATTTACTCTATTGCACAATGGTAGTAAAGTAAGTGAATCAACAATGAATTTCGTTATACTGGACTTTAGGTGCCGTTCAGAATTTTATAAATAATGGATCCTTTTCGCCATGGTAAGTCAACAGGTTTTCCCCTGAACAACTTGATATCTTTTCGACGCCTTAGTTTCATTTTGTTAATAACTTAATCTTTCTCTGGGTGAGTACTGCATTACTTATTCTATAGCATTTCTTGATTTTTTTTCAGGAACGTTCAGTTCTTTTTGTTTACTTTCGCCGGTCGATTTAACTTGGTTCAACTTTTACGATTATATCTTTTATGACAACGATGGCCTCCACTGTCCATGCCAACATTACACAGGCGATCAACTTCTTGACACTACCTTTGATTCTTACGCAGACTGCGGATTTGGTCATGTCTGTCCAATCCGTTCTCCGTAGCACCATCCCTGCAGCGCTTGCACCTTTTGGTGGAGAAGGGACCCTTTCGTTCTCGGCAGATTCTTTGCCACCTCGCCCTATTTTTGCAGCATCTATCGCTTGCAACTTTCCCTGGGATGAATGGATGTCCCTCTTGGGAAACCGTGATTTCGACCTCACGATTGAACTTCACGATATTCTCGTGACCTATTTCGACCTCTCCAGACCGTACACCATCACAATTTGGTCTGAACCTACCCCCAATCCCGCTTGCCGCCCTCTACTCGCCAAACTTAGGCCCAAAGAGACCCAAGTTCCCATCAGCAAGCTTGGCCGACGGAGTCGGAGGCACGTTGCAGTCAAGCCTAATCTTGATTCTGCCCTGAGCCCAAAAATCCGTACGCTCGCACAACAGCTCCTCGAGGAAAATCACAAGCAAGAAGCCGATGAAATTTTTGATATGCTTTCCAAAACGTCGATTTTGTCACCAACGCCCACCCGCCAAGAATTTCCTGCCATTCGGCTTCCTTCACTCACAACAGGAGCTGCCATTCGCTCAACTTTGTCTTCTCCTGAAGTCTATTCGCCCGCCGACAGTTCCCGCCCCAGTTCTCGCTCTTCAACCGATTCGAGTTTCTTCTCAGATGATGGGAGTGTGACCTCGGCGTCCTCTACCACTTCTTTCCAGAACTCACCTTCGTTGCTGAAGAATGCTCAACGATCCCTGGATAAACATTCGCCCGTCTTTGTTCCCCGTCGTTTCGTAACTCAAGTTACGGTTCAAGAAGAGCAAGAATCTGCTCACATTGTCGTCGATACGAATAAGATGGACAAAACAAAATATCTCTACCAGGGGGGTTACACCACCGTCGTCACCGGCGGTGTTATGCTTGGAAGTGCTAAGACCTCTGCTCGTAAGGCAGATACTGTACCGCCCAGGCACCGAGTCCCATTCGGAGGCAGGAACAATGTTTCTGCACCATCTTCCCCTGCCGATAAAACCGTCAGCGCTTTCGCTCAAAACTGGAGGCGTACTCCTCCAGTTTAAACCTGTCACGAAATAATGCCGCCAAGAACATTTCCCCAGACAATAAGATGATTCGATAACGCTTTAGCAAACGAACATTTCTTCCATTTATTGTATTGTATGCTAATATGTATACTACTTTTACTCACAGGCTTTCTTGCTTTCTTTGTAGTGTCATTGCTGTCTCTTTATCCTTATCCTCGACCTTTGCTTTCCTCCTGTCCTCTACCTGAATTCTTCGTCGTTTTTGGCTTGCTACAGATGGGATTGATATAACTCATGGACTCTTCTCAGCTCAGCTGAAGAGCTAACTAATACTAATTGTGATCCCAATTTCCATTGTACTCGTTCGATCATATTATAAGCGCTGATTGGTTTAATCGCCAGGCATTTTGCATGCGTATACGTAAGGGAATATTTGAAATTGTGATAGAAGTATTGAATTGAATCACATTACGGTATAATAAGATAGATATTATTTGTTGGGTATGTTGTCTCACGACAGGCATTTCCGCGATTTTCAACGCCTACATAGTAGAACAACAAATTGCCACTTTCGCTTCCTTTCCACCACCGCTACCCTCCCCAGGCGACGATGCAATCGTACCAGATAACGATTCCTCAGACTGCGGTTGTCCCCGAAGAATATTTGTTTCACTTCCATGCGCACTGGATTCAGGCACACTTGTATGTCCTTCCACAAGTATAGACGTCGAGGGACCGTCAGGGTCGACAAGGTAATGGGGTCTATACCGGCTTGCCTCGTGGGGGCGTTCGTTGCGTTGTCCTTGATGGGCGTCGCTGGAATCATCCGAGTCGGACTCGGAGCTCTGCGACCGGTCACTATCATCATCTTCTTGGTCAGAATTCGGCGGCCCATCGGAATCCGAGTCTTGGTCCGAGTCGTCTGAGCCACTCGAGTCAGTATCCGAGCTAGAGGCTTGTGCGTCGGGGACCATGAAATCCTAGAGACTATCCGATAAGTAAAGGTCGAAACGTTGAAGAAGTCCACGGAAAAATTAAGGGACCCATTACCAATATGTCATTCAGGACATCTTCTATTGTCCCTTGAAGCTCCGCGTTATCTATGTGAACAAGATCCAGGTGGCCATAGACAATGCGTCTCTCCACCTCTTCTAATGTCTCCCTGAGTGCAATCTCCTGATTTGAGCATCCTGGATACTGTGACAGGTAATTTTCGTCGATCGTGGTCGTTGCCAGTCGCTGCCAGTTGATACCTGTTGAATTATCTCTGGAGCGAGCAGAATAGCTATCAGAAAAATCAATTCAGCAATTTTTTGGGTCTGGGCACGCACGAGGATCGAGCTGATTCAATTACCACTTGTGCGGCTGCTTCCAAACGGTTTCTTTCGTGTGGAGCAAGATCACGAGTACCTCTTGTTGGTGATTCCATTACATCAATAGAACAAGGTTAGGAAAGAAAGTGAGGAGGGACTTGCACGCCGAGAGACGGGAAGGCAATGTAACCAAAGAATGTAGAACGGAAAGATGCTCCATGGCTCCCAGGAAACCTTGCTTTAATAGTATTGCGTTAGAGATCAGTGGCATCTCATTTGTATGGCATTTTTAGGGCGCAACTTCCGAAATGGCAGGGTGACAACGGAAGGAGGGTGACGAAGACAGGTTGAGTGAAATGACACATGAATCTCAAGAGTTTCCCCTTTGAGTACGACATATGTATAACATATGTCAAATACCCCAAACCCTGATCAATTTCGGTAGAATAGTCGTATAGTGACAATAACCCAAATTTGCCTGAGCTGTGCAGATTGTGGAGTCCTCCCGAGATTCTGGAACCACTAGAGAGCATAAATATTAATAAATCACTCAAAATTGGACAATAGAAAGCAGTCTGAAATAATGTACCCTGACTGCGCTGTCGTAAAAAGGGTCTTCATGTAACCCGTCCAATAGACGGGGGACCCATTCCTTTACGTACCAAATAGCTGAAACTAGCCGGCGGTAGATCGGTATTGTTGAACACAACCTACCTCTAAAAGTGGGTTCCAGGATCCAGCCAGAAGGAGACATTATTCCTCGTGAATGTCAACCTCTATTAGTCTACGTAGGTTCTAAGCGGAATGGAAGCCACAGATTCACTTCTGCCGGGCGAAGACATGGATGTGAGCTAAGCCTGGAACGCTCTGCAATCTCTAGGCGGGGAAGATGTTAAAAAACAGGCTAGGACTCGGGTGAAAACTCGAACTCACTGGTGGATTAACAAACCAAGCAGTCTCCCACTCCGTTTCGGTCCATCTGTTTTTCACATATCTATGTACTTCACTCCCAGCAACTTCAATTAGAGTAGCATCCTCGAGTGTCGGAGGAACTGATCTAATAAGCTTGTCCATTGTAACACCCCACTCTCTAAGCGATGGAAGACAGGTCGGGAGGTTCGATGGTGCAGGAGGAGGAGATTCATTGCCGGTAAAGCCCCAAAGGCCGTCTTGGTCTATGCGCGCTCTTATGGACTCATGAACCAATTCAGAGTGATATATAGGCACCTTGGTCCAGATCACGGTGTGCTCGACGTCTAGGGGGACTAAATGAAACGAGACTTAGGTCTGCATACCAAATCTAGCAAATTTGTGGTACGGTACCTGAATACGGCCAGTCATTCTGGATAATGCTGACATACTTCACAGGGGTTTCCCAAGTAAAGTACGGTGGGGGATCTGCGAACCCGGAGTCGACCTCAGACAGGAAGAAGGCAGATCTATTGTCGACAACCGCGGAGGTAAGGAGTGACAATGTGTCTGGCTTACCCCATTGCAGGCGGTGATTCAATAGATAATTGACTATTACATTTGAACACAAAAAGTTGAAACCCGATTCGTTAAGTTCATTTGCGAAAAGACCCACCCACAGATCCATGTTCCATAACAATTCCGGAGACCCAATCATCGTATCTTTTCTGAAGCTTTCTGTCACGCTTCAAGAGACCTAGATCCCTGCACTTATCACGTTTCAATTAGTATTGCAGATAGTGGACGGAAGCCAGAACCAACCCAGAGTTAACAAAGGTTTTCAATTGACTCCAAGTGAATTTAGGCGGATAATGAACTAACATCTCTTCCCTTGTCGGAGGCCCATTACCCGACGGGACTTCATCCGAGTTCTGTACAGACCCGTTCATGTGTCGTGTAGCCGACCACTAAAGTGATGTCAAAGCCAAGTGAATTGCTGCTGGACTGGGAAGGAGGTTGATCCACATCGGCCCTGTTCTTCCGAGGGGTCATTCAGAATCTGTCACTTTCCCCACAATCTCCTATCAGCTCAACAAATGAGCTCCAACACCGGCAACCATGGCACTAATACAGCTCGACGTGGTCGTGGGCGCAGATGGGGTGCCTCCACTTCATCTAGATTCACCGAACAAGAAATTTTAAGATCCAATATTTCGAATGTACCCCAAACCAAAAGTTCTCCACCGGATCCCATGACACAGCGCAGAAAGATGAACCTCGTGGCTTCTGTGAGTCGGAGCAGTGGTCTAGAAAAAGACGGAGATGAGTGAGTTTTGAATTGGTTGTCAATGGTGTCAATGTGATAAATTTGCAAGACTTTTACTAGTTTGAAGAATTGGGGCATTCAGAATGAATATAGGCATTTTATACAGGAGAAGGTATTTAACCCTACCATATATCTACATTCTGAACTCTTCAACTTTTTCTACAGTTGGATAATATACCACAGAACCGTAGCGATCGACTCGGCCTCGTCGAAACGGACAAGGTAAAAAAACTACGACTAGAGACCCAAGAAAATGTGCTTATACTTTTCCGTAAGCTTCACTATGACGTCTCTTACCCCTTGACCCGAGCCTTTTGGATATAGGAAAACTGCGAGAAGGCGTGGCCTCGTCAGATAGAAATGATGCTTTTGCCATGGAAGGTTATAGATCAATCTCATTTGAAATTCGAGTTGCTAACTAAAGGATCTTCAGTGTACGAAACGTCGTTGTACCTCTCCATCATATTTGAGTCCCCAAAGCAGACCACTTCCATAATTCCACACCTTTTTCCGCCTGATTCTGATCCCAAGCATACCTCTTCAGCTTCAAAAGGACCAAAGCCTGTTATCCACTCAGTCTTTTGCTCTCTTCTGCACCATCTCGTTTCCTATTATCCTTCTCAGGGCCGATACCATCAACATCTGCGTTCGATGGATAAATCCGTGCTACAAAAGGAATCACGGGCATTCACCTGGTTCTCCAACGTTGCCATGTGTCTAAGGACGCGGAACTATGCCAAATTGGCTGTCCTTACTCAGAAATCAATTGTCCTTGACATTATTTCCCATGCATCAAAGACAAGCAGCCCGCGTCCTGTGAACATCAGCCTAGGTTTGGATGCGTCACTCTTTCTCTTGGACTCTCTCAGGCAGAAGGCAGCTGAGACCACTTGGAATGTCCTCCGATCAGCCTATCGGGAGTTGGCATTAGATTCTGACGCGGAAGAGACGAAGTCGTGGCTTGTGCGGTCTTTATCTTTAGATTCTGTGTACGATGATAACCGTAGCATGAAACCGAATGAGTGGGCTGAGAGCAAGGTTTCATTGGGATATGTCAGAAGGAAAGAAGGCTTTGAGGGTCGCTGGATCGTTTGTAAAGTACGATGAACACGGACTCGGCCCTTGTCTAGATTCGAGATCGTTCGGTATCGTCCATTAATCTATATACAATTCTAGGCTAAGTAAGAGAAGTCGAGCTGTCGTATATTCTTGTATATCCAAATAAACATGGTCTATTAATTTTCAATCGTTACCTTGCTCAACAAATCCGCCAGATCGTCCGCAGAATCTGTAACTTTCTTCACCTCTGGAAGTTTCGGCGCTTCTATTCCAACTTTCTCTATTTCTTCTTCCTCTTCCTCTTCTTCGGCCTCCTCTTCCTCCTCGTCCTCATCGTTAACATACAACTTGCCTCCCCTCTGCTTCAAGGTCAAAGAAATGTTCTCTAGGTGTTCATCATCCTCGTCGATCTCATTCCACTGCAGCTCTAATTTCATCAAGCCAGAAAGTCCCTGAGAAATAGCTCCTGCCAAGACTCCGAATGATGAGGTTTCTAGGTTATTGTTCTGAAGCTGGAGAGTGTGCAACTTTGGACTCGATCCCTTGGCCAGCGCCTCGATGAGCTTAGGTACTTCTCCGTTTGCAGAAAGTACACAATCCGATAGGTTCAGAGTATGCAATTTCGGCCAGAAGTAAAGAGCCTCCGTCCATGCTTCGATGCCAGTCATCTCACCATCGACGGTGAAAGTGTTATCTTGCAGATCCACATGCTCTAGATCTTGACACTGTTGGAGGCCCCTGGCAAGGGACGTGATCCCCTCCATCCGAATGCCATTCTGCACCATTCGTACTTCGACCAGCGACTCGTGTTCAGCAAAAGCATCGGCCCATGCAGGTGCCGATCCATTCTCGAGACGATTTCGACCACAGATGACAACCTTGAGATTGCTTTTCTTTCCCTCAGCCTTACTCAGCTTTGCGCTCTCTAGGAGGGCATTGGCAATGACTTTTCCGCCTGCAGGACCGAGGCCGTTGTTGTTGAGCCGTAGGATTTGGAAACTTCGATTGTGGGTTAGGAATGGGACCATTGGATCGACGGATCTACCCCCGAACGCGTTGTCGCTTAGGTTGATCTCAACTAGAGATGTTTTATCTTTGAGAGCATCGCAGATGCTTGAGAGAGCTTGTGGGATCTCGGAGATCAACCGACCGGTGAATATATCGGCAAAATTTGCCACCTGAAATACCTTGTGAGCCAAGGGGAAGTCTGTATATCTCTCTTTGCATACCTTCAACACCTTCGTCTTCTGTAGAAATTCTGCCAACGCCAATGAGGCGTCCACACCCAGCGTGTTTCCTCCAAAGTGAATTTCTTCTAGGGTTGCTGGGTCTACATCCTTTAAGTAAGGCTCTATATCTTCCTTGGTATCAAGTTTAAGGCCTCGTCCGTGTAGAGAGAGAATTCTGGACTTTATATCGTCTGGGGCCATGACTCCCATCAACGTGAACTTGCAACGAAGTTCAAGTTCGGCGGCGTTTATCAAAAAACTTTGATCGCGATCATGTGACAATGTTCACGATTAGAGATAATGTCCCCCAGATTAGGAGTGGATCACCCGTAACCTTGAGCTTTAAGAAATGTTTGCTCTGGAGTCCAAAGTTTAATCTTTGCAATTCAGATCTTAAAACTACTGTTACCGAAATCCGATTCCACATTTTACTCATGCTTCAAATCTAGACCCTTTAATAGAGTTGATAGCAATGAATGCTTATTATGTTCTGGGTATTCAACTTTGACGTTTACCTATCTCTCAACAATTTATCAATCCAAATACACGGAAAGAACTACGTGCCCAAAATTTCCGGGTGGAACCACATTTCACCCCTCGAGAATTCCTTTTTCCTTCCATCTCTCCCAAAGAAGTCCCACTCCGACAGGCGCATTTGGTTCACCCTTGATGTCCTTCACCTCGAGCAATTCATATTCCTTGCCAAATGCCAGGAAGTGTGCAAAGAGGGAATTGAAATGGGGTTCAGAACGAAGGTGCAAGATCTGCGGATAGTGCGCGTGATACATATGTGCGAATATGCGAAGAAGCTGACGATAGATTGTGCGGATAGTTGCAGGGAAGGTAGGATGGAACGTGTGGTCTATTTAGGCAGTATTGTCAAAGAAGGGTTCTTTCCGTAGGAGATATCATGTACGCACTCGATTTTGTAGGAAAGACATTCTCATCGTCCACAAGATTCTGAATCGAGGTCATAACATAATCGATGTAAGTAGGCGCCGGAAGATTGGCCTGTTTTCCACTTGAGTGTGTCCAGAAGTAGTTCAAACTATAAAACATTCATTCGATGAATGTTCGATCGCCACAAATAAAAAATAAACTTCACCTAGGGCCACCTGACATAGTCGAGCACGTATGTTGCGTGCAATGTTCTGCGATTACACCATAGAACTCGTTGAGATTCGTGTAAAAGTCATAAACTAATATCAAAATTGGAACACAAGGAACAGATTTTGACATAGCAACGTCAGTTTCAACTTTTAAGCATTCACAATTGAACTCAACTATTAACCGCAACCCATTCCATGATGTCTACATACTTGGGTAGCATCACGATCGTCTTGAAATTTCCCTTCACAAGTGCTGCGTCGGCAAACGGTGAACAGAGGTACAAAGGCTTGCCGTTGGGTGTTTGAACGTTTGGTGACGAGGGTCGTGATGGACCATTAGCACCACCAGGAGAGTGGGGTGCGCTCGGAGTGGGCGATCGGCGTTGCCGAGGATTGCGATTGCGACCCGTGAACATTTGAGGGGGTATATAGGAGGATGGGACTCCGGAAGAGGGTTATATAAAGTAGTTGATGTTGATGTCCACTAGACCTGAGATAAAAATGGAACACATGGTGTCGACAATGATGGACAGATTAGAAGAGCGCTCAGCGACTTCAGAATGGCAGAGTTGTCTTCAAATCCCTAGAACTTTACTATTCGGATAGGTTGATTCGGTGGGCACGGCTTGCGTGGACCAGCTACGCGAACCCTGCACATCTCCCTGTTTTCGCCAGATTCTGGGTTCCCGGAGTGCCGCTGTCATGTCAGTTGAAGGTCCGACTAGATAACGAATAATGTAAAGATCTAATACACTCGGCCTGGAGTATGTTATTAAGTGATACAACAGTAGGACAGCAATGGGATATGCAATAAATTAAAAAGGTTCAAACAAAGAGCGGGTATCCATCGTCATCATCCCTCAAGAATTCCCATCTCTTTCCACTTCTCCCAGAGCGGACCAATCCCGATGGGAGCCGAAGGACTTCCCTTGACATCCTTCAGTTCCAAAAGCTCATATTCCCTTCCAAAAGACAAGAAGTGAGCAAAAAGGGAATTAAAATGAGGCTCCGACCTCAGATGCAAGATCTGATGAAAATGGGCGTGGTATATGTGCGCAAAGACGCGGAGGAGTTGGCGATACATGTGCTTTATAGTGGATGGGAACGAAGGTGGGAACTCATGTCCTGATTTTGTGGGAAATGTTGTTTCATCGTTCAGGAGATTTTGGCACCATGTCATCACATAGTCGATATAGGTGGGCGCAGGTAGGTGCACGCTCTTACGTTCGTGATTGATCCATGTGTAGCTTAGTCTAAACGAATGAATAACTTGAGTTATACAAATGTCCAATACAATTCAGGAATAAAGTGACGTACGTCTGTCCGGCGGACATTGTAGGGCATGATTGTTGAGTACAACATTCAGTTATTACACCATAGAACTCGTTCAAATTGGTATAGAAATCAAAAACTATAATTACGTGTCAGCTTGGCTTGAACAAGAACAAATGGAATATAACACACTGTTTACTGCAACCCACTCCATGATATCAACGTATTTTGGTAACATGACGATTGTCTTGAAATTGCCCTTTACTAGTGCTGCTTCTACGAAAGGGCGACTCAAGTATAATGGCAGAGGTTTAGGAATGGTAGGCGAAACCGGAGTTGACGGTGCGGATGTATTGCTGTTTGCACCCGGTGTCGGTGGAGGAGGCATTTCAAACGTGGCAGACACCGGGGTTGATGGACTTGCACGCTTCGACGATGCCCCTCTTTG